>NWUY0300022538.1:15759-28420 GCA_004151065.3 Larix sibirica | reverse complement strand
TCCAGCCCACATGTCTTCGTGAGGAGCCACCTTTTCATAATTTCCGGACATTACTCCTTGTACCTCACGGTATATCTGGAGCTCCCATTTTCCCTTAACTAAAATCCATCATTAATAAATTAAAATTGACCAAGACACATTTGCAAAACTTTTCCCTTTTCAACAACATCACAGTATCTTATTGACTCCATTGGCACTGATCTCCGACAACAACACTTTATATTTGCTTAATATTAGTTCAACTATTGTTGCTTAATCCTTATATGTTGGTGTTATCTTTCATACGCTGTTGAATATTTCTTAACTCTTGCAATAGTCTTGATTAAGTAAATCACTCCCTTTTAAAACACTTAACAACCTTAAAAACTTTCTGTAGGTACTAACCCCCTTGGCTCCGTTAGGAGTTGGCTTAAATGGAGGAGTCAGGGTCAGGTGACAACCCTGACTCGAGACTTGTCCACAAGGGTGTACCGAGCAGTAGTGAGATTTTTGCTGCGTTAGCCAAGTGCGCAATCCAACGACAACACTCTCTATTGAGAATTTCACCCATTCATTCCTCGCTTGCCATCTCAACAAATGTGCCCCTCTTTGGAGAGAGTGCGCCTCCTTCATGTTGAGATAACTTTCCCTTCTCTAGATTTGATGCCAATCACTGATTTGATCTTCAGTTAACTCAATTTTGATTGCCAGTTAACTCCGCCACCTCTGAAACATGTCTGGGACAAGTTTCCTTCATTGGTGGGATTTGATTTTTCTCCATATTTTCTATTATTTTTATTCACTTTTTGAGAAGAAATCAAATTAAGTGATTAATAATCACTAATTTGATTCTCAAAGTGGGTTTATAGGTAAAGTGGGTGCTCTGAGTTAGAAAACGAGCACCCCCATGGAAAATTCAGCCCCCTAGTCCCACTTTTATGCTTAAGTGAAATTTTACAATCAAAACATTAAAAAATTCTCATCTTTTACGAGAATTTTTTTTATTGACGGAAATTAAAATAAACCTAGGGGGACCTAATGCATGTTCATAACACTAAAAAATGATGACTAGCATGGTAATATACATTGACACTTGGACTTTAACAACTTCTTAAGTACTAACCATCAAGATGACTACTCCAGCTTTGGAGGATTGAGTGAAAAACTCGAAAATTATAAGTCGCTGAAAAGCAACAAATAACTACGAAGGAAAAAATACTTTGGAATAATGCATTGATGACTAAGTCCTAAGAAAGCCAGCTCTGTTCATACTCCTAGAGGGGTATGAACATGCAAAAATTGAAAAGAGACCACAATTTGGCCTGCTGGACTTCTGAAACTGAACAATTTGCTTGTTCTAACTTTGGCGGCTCATTGAAAGTCCAACTAAGTCCAACTTAGGTGGTAACCCAACCTTACCTGGTATTCCCCCATCGCTGATGCCTTTTCCTTCACTGCTCCCTCCCCTTGGGTCGCCCTCAGGGCCGCACTCACCTCCCTTAGTTTCCCCACAAACCCGCGCATTGAGGCCATACAGCATACAGCCCCTAGCTGCGCCCTCCTTTCCCACGTGCGGCCCCATCTTCTCACCTGCATGGCCACTCTCTCTCCCGTGACCAATTTCTCCATCACCTTCTCCTCTCTCTCCTTCGTTTTCCATCTTCCTGCAGTCAAATCTCAAAATAACCGTTTCTTTCAGTGTGACCACTGTAAAAATTCGCCTATCTTAGTTGTCTGTCTCATTCAACCCATGTGCGGATTCAAATCTCTGTGAGGGAGGCCTGATAATTTGAAATGCGGGCTCTTTTCTCTCCGTTATGAACGTGGGGTTGATTTCCAAGCTACGGCTCGGCTTTTAACTCCTCGCTGGTGGTTTGATGAAATCGACGCGGGCACAACCTTCGACCTTTCTCTTCACGCGGGCTTTTAAATTACGACCACTCTCAACTCAAGGTTACAGTCACGAGCTCTTCTCGTCTCGGAGTCGTGGGTAGTTTCCTTCTCTTCTGCACTGATTATACGAAGGCGACTTCACTCCTATGTGGGCATTCTACAATGGCGGCTTCACTCTGCGGGCGTTCTACCTCTACGGACATTTTCCGTTCATGTTGATGTTTTCTTGTTCAGCTGGATCTTTCATTTCCTCTATTCATTGCCAACATTCGTACTTTTCTCTATAGTGCATATGAGCATAATTACTGAGGATCTTAAAATGCTTACTAGTTTGACGACATTTTAGATCTCTCTCTATATCCATTTTTGAGTGATTTGGGATTGTTCTAATTTCAGAGTATTGTTGTTCCATATTGCATAGATTCGTCTTGATGCCCCCTTGGAGCTAATTGTGATTCCTTCACCGCCTTTCCATTGCTTTCTGCTTTATTCCAACATTTCTTGACCTTGAAGTTTTCTCTCTTGGATAAGGACGATAGTAGGGTGTTCAGGCCTCAATATGTCCCTCATCGTTTGGATCTTGATCTTACTCTCTAACCCTCTGCTATTCCAAGACAATTATCATTATTTAACCGATGAGGGTTTGTGACTTCCACCAGATTTCAATTGAATCTGCTAATATATGCTTGTTGCCACCTCCTGACATGCTTTTTATTGAGGATTGAAGGTCCATATATTTTTTCTTTATGGGCCATTTCTTCCCCTTTTTCCTTGTTAGTTATCGTTCCCATCTTTTTCAGAAGACATTCCTCCTATGGTTCTTTTCCAGTTGTGTTTTCTTCCTTGTTACAACTCCACGAGTAAGTGTGGAATATTTCTTCTAATCTTTTGGATTCCCCAAGGATGGTTCTAGGGAAGGCGAAACCAAGGAATCTAGCTGGGAATCAGAGAAAAAAAAAGGAAAGGATTTCAGAGGGATTGGGTTTACCTGAGAGGAGGGCGGATCTGGGATAGGTTCAGGGAATGACTCATCTAGTTGAGTTTGAGATTCCAGATGAATAATGGCTGGAATGGATTTGTCAAGAGTGATTGAAGGAGGATGGATAGGTAATAGAGATGGATCTGGTGGCGGGGGCACCTCTTCAGGTTGAGAGAGTAGTTCAAATTTGTTACTGACTAAGATTGCTTTTCCTTTTTGAACTTGATACAAAGAGGATGCATTCTGATTATTGCTTATCTTCTTCTTGACTGCCTGCCACTGTTCTTCCTTTTTCGTTAGAGCTGGGATTGGGATTGCTTCGTTGTAGTCTTTTGCAAAGTGCCCATATTCATGGCAGATCTTGCATTTGAAGGGTGCTCTCTCATATTCTAGTTTTTCAATATGTTTCTAGTGGTCCAAGCTGATCTTGATAGCCTCCGGATGCCCTTTTTCTACATCTACCTCTACACAAATGTGGGCACAAGCGAACGTTGCAGATTTTGGCTCCGATCTATCTATGTACTTTCCTAGAGCATTACCTATGGATTCAGGGAATCGTCGTTCCAACAATGTAATGGGAGATGTGGCAATCTTACCCATACTAGAATTGTTGATGGCACATCAATTTCTGGGTCGAAATCAGGAGTCCATTTGTTGAAAATTTGAAATACATTCCCCTTGATCCCATGAAGTAGGGTCTGTTTCTGAAGATTATATCTCTTTCTTCCTTGAGCTCAAAGAGAAAGGCATAAAACTCTCAACCATAGAAGTAGTATGACAACTTTCCTCTGATCATTGCATTTTTTTTTGTTTGCATCCAGATGTCCATTGATTTCGGAGACAGCTAGAGACCTGTAAATTAGCCTATAATGCCCCTTTCAGCAAAGGCAAGAGCTTTCTGGCGAGGAACAGCTACTGGAAGTTTCATCTCAGGAATCAAATCCAGTTTTGTAACAAATCGAGAGGTCTGGGGCTTGGATAGCGGCTCCCCAATGGAGATCAGGGCTTAAAAAGCTGCTTCCTTTGTGGCTGAGGGGAGAAGCCCACTTCCTGGATCCATCTCCAGGAGTGCTCTGATCAGAGAACTGCAGAGCGCAAGGGAAGGTAGGGTTTCTCATGATGAAGAAGAGTGAGAACACCTAAAGATGGCCCATTGACATGGTTCTTTACAGAAAGACATTGTGATGATATTTTTGTTCATTCTGTTTGGAATATAATTCTATTAGTTTGTGACTATCAATGGCTAATAATAAAGAACCTTCTGGAATCTGAAGGTTGGATACTGGTTAGATTTTGTTCCAAACAGATTGTATGATAAAGAACCTTTGTTTGTTTTTCCAAATAATATTATGGACAAAAGATATAAATTGCATAAATACCTAAATGATAGTCAAGCCGATGTGGAAACTGATCATTAATAAAATTGCATAAAATTAAATACCTAAATGATAGTCAAGCCGACGTGAACATTCAAAATCCATATCATAAGTATTTATGGTCGTTCTCATGAGATTAAAGGAACCACCTCATTCTTTGCTGTGATATCCCCTGATGATGGACTCACTTTGAAGTCCGAAACGTTGGGTACGTCAAAATAACTAACAGGTTTTCCATTCTCGTTAAATTAATTGACCTGTAATGGACTTGCTTTTCTCAAAAGATATAAATGTTTACACTTGGAAAAATAGTGTCTATAGTTGGTTGTTCAACTTCAAACATTTGAAATAATTTGTGAATTCTTGAATTTGCAGCTGCTTTGGGTACTTTTACTGGCAACTGTTGCTGGTGCTGTGATCCAGTCTCTAGCTTCAAATTTAGGAGTTGTAACGGGTAAGTGTTTTGTAATAGTTAATTACGCACTTTACATCTATGCCTTATTTATTACTCTCTTCCTGCTCTTTTGTGGGTTTGATTATGATCACTTTGATTAATATCGGCTAGATATGCATTGTAATTCCTTAATAGATCTTTCTGTAAGTCATAAATATACGCAGGGAAACATTTGGCAGAGCATTGTCGAGCAGAGTACCAGACCAAAACTAATTACATACTCTGGTTACTTGCTGAACTAGCAATTGTAGCCAGTGATATCCCAGAAGGTTGTAACTCTCTACCATATGTTAGAATAAGTATTTAAATTTATTCATTACAAACAGCTTGGTTATACTCTCTCTCTGTCTCTCTTGTGTGTGAATGCTTGCAGCCATACAGATAGTCATACATAGACATTCATGTATTTGTGGATGTGTTTATTTAGACATCTTTATGTCTGTGTATAAACATTCATATGTCTATAGACTAGAACTGTTGCATAATTAATGTATTTCATTTGTTAGTTCTGATGGGGGTAAAGGAACTTACTGCATGCTGTTCTTGGTAATTTCTTGAACATTTCAGTGATTGGGACAGCTTATGCCTTGAATATGTTATTTCGTCTTCCACTATGGTTAGGAGTTATCTTTACAGGATTCAGTACTCTGGGCTTTCTTGCCATGCAGCAATATGGCGTAAGTATATTGGCTCATTCAGGTTTAATGTCATCAGTTTTAGCAAATGGGTAGGTAAAACTTGTTACTTATTTATTGTAGATGGAAGGATTGTAATGGATTTAGAATGTGAGGTGTCATAATCCTAACTTCCTCATGTATCCAGCATTCATAGTTGGGATGATCAATGTCATTGGTCTGGGTATTTTCCTATGCTGTATTTTAATTACAATTTTGAGATTGTATTTGTTTTCGTGCAGGTGCGGAAATTGGAATTATTTATCTCCTTTCTGGTCCTCACCATAGCTAGCTGTTTCTTTGTGGAGATAAAATATGCAAAACCATCCAGTACAGAAGTGATGAAGGGATTGTTCATTCCAAGATTAAAAGGCCATGGAGCAACTGGAATAGCAATCTCTCTTCTTGGTGCAATGATCATGCCGTAAGTGATGTAAAATACAAGAGTGGTTGATTTGAATTGCTCATTTGAAACTAGATGCATAGCATTTTTTACTGGTAGAGGATGTTTGGGGTAGAGAAACAAGCCCTACCATTGGGCATAAAATTAATAATTTTATACCTTTACCTGAATGTTATGGATTCTCAAGAAACAGTATATTATGTATTCTCAAGAAATAGTATATCATGGATTCAAAGGACACTGGATAAAATAAAAGAAACAGTGATGGAAATGTCCCCGATGGAGTTTTCCAGAAATTGGAGACGTCCCTGAACATAGGGAACATCAACCCACTGAAACAAAAGAAGCAGTATATTATGTATTCTCAAGAAATAGTATATCATGGATTCAAAGGACACTGGATAAAATAAAAGAAACATTGATGGAAATGTCCCTGATGGAGTTTTCCAGAAATGGGAGACGTCCCTGAACATAGGGAACATCAACCCACTGAAACAAAAAAAATGTTTTTTTTAAAGCAGAAAAATGAGAAACTTTATGTCATCCCAGTAAAAACCCCTATGGAGTCACTGCAGGGCCCATTATATCTTCCCCAAAACCACAAATGCCTCTCATTTTTTTATAGTTCAATTACCTCCTGTGAGCAGCATATAAGGAGAAAAACTTGGGTTTCACTGTAGTGATTGTTTTGCAAGGTTTTGTGAGTGGTGGCCAGCAGTAGATAGTTTAAGGGTAAAACTTAGTTTGCAATTTCCTTCAGATTTTCAGCTGCCTTAGTGTTCATTTTCAGACTTCTTCATTCCAATATCTACATCATGTCTTCAAGGAATGTTCTTGCCATTATGGAAATATTTTGAGAGTATAAAGGAGCCCAAGGGTGGAGGGGTTAATGTTCATTTTTGAGGGGCTATGAGATGAGTACACAACAATGCAAATGCTTGCACACAAGAATAGAAGTCCAAAAGGGAGAGCAAGCATGCAAGTAGAATGGAGATTTCCATAATGTACACAAATGGTACACTCTTGATTGTGTTATCTATTTATAGATCTAAAATATTGTTGGAGCTTGATTGGATTGACCCAATCTCCTAAGGTTACAATAAAATATACATATTTAGGTGGGCGATCAAGTCTGACCAAGCCCAATGTGAGTTATGTACTAAGATAAGAAAATTAAATGAAAAGTCTAATTTACAATTACAGTACATGGTCTATCTAAGTCCACTAGGAACATAGGCACTATGTCTCATCAATTCCTCCATGATTTTTGCTGATGGTGTTTGCAGTCCAGCAAAAGACAAGATAAGGGTCTATGTGTTTGATGGAATCTCCCAGCTGAACAGACCGAGTGCAACAACTACTATTTGGCATGAAGAAAAAATCTTCTTTGTGATGAACATTCGTTCTTATCACAAGATGCTGGAGGGTAGGTGCATAGGTTATAACTTCTAAATCTGCATGGGGAGGGGAACCATGAATAGGGTGTTCTTGAGAAAAATGCAATGTCATATGCTTTGGAGCTGAAGTGTTGGCTGTAGGAGCTGAAGCAGGATGATGAGTGGGATGTGGACAGAATGCTTGGAGTGGAACCTCCTTGTTGAAGTCTGAAGTGTGTGGGGAAGACTGTGGCAGTGTGGGAAGGAATGAGCATCAAAGTAGAACACTGTTCTAATTTTGTGGAGATTGACTTTATTAATGACTTGTTTCCTTGATTGAGGGGAAGAAGATGTGGTCTGGTATATTTTACTGTGCCTGTGAAGTTTGTAGGCATTGAAGAAGGTTGGGCTTGCCCACCCTTGCATTGCAAAAGAGGAAGGGCTAGGATTTAATTTTCTCTCTTTAAAGCATTTGTACATTTGTTTTTCCCACACCTTGCATGAGAAGTGGCTTTGCCCTCGTGCAATATCGTGCCGGCTAGTTTAGTTGTTCCAAGTAATAACTTTCTTTTATTTGGTTAAGCAATAAACCTTGCCTCACTTTTTCCCTGTATTCACTCCCCTTGCCGTTTCGTTAGATCTTGGGTGAAAAGAAATGCCAAAAGCTTAAGTTGGATAGAATAATAGGCACTTTAACAACTTATCTAGATGTTGAGAAAATAAGGGTTGATCCGTGGAGCTAGAGGGGTAGAGGTTGTTGGGAGGCTCGTGGCACTTCGTGTCCTCCTGTTGAGCACTCGACAATCTTTGGAACTGATTTGTGGAGCTAGAAGGGAACCTTGTGTTCGCTTGATGAGCACCCAACATTTTCTCTCAAATTGAAAGATAAGTGTTGGAGGTAGTCACATTAGTTTAAGGACAATCAATTTCCCATTTGCACTTTCTACACACATACTAATTCCCTAAGCTAAAGTGAGACCTAAAATCATTTAAAATTTACAGGACCACTTGCAAAACATTTTGATCACTTGACAATTTACAAAGCATTTTATTTGAAGTTCTTCATTTCAAGTCAGGTTATTTTACAAGCAAGTTTCTATTCCTTGCTTACTTATTTTGCAGAAAGTTCTTTTCAATAGTTTGAATGTGAATATTGATGCTTTTGGAGTGTGAATTGTTTGGTTTTATTTGTATATCTGGTAATTCTACTTCCTTGGTTATGAAGGACTATTTCTTAAATCTGTGACTCCATAGCCCAAATAGAAAAAGGATTGGTTTAGTGAATAACTGATTATTTCTTTCTTGTAACTTTATTTGGTTAAGTTTCAAAGCAAGGTTTTCCTATCATTGAATATTTTGCATATTGCATGATTGCATGTCATTGAACTTAAATAAGCTTAATTAAATTTAAACTCCTAAAACTAAACCTCTCTAAAAATTAGTAAATAGGGACTACCCCCTTTGACCTTTAAGAGTTGGGTATAAACGGAGGAGTTAGGAATCGAGGTGATAGTGGGTCCTAAACTCATAGTTGCCCCTCAAGAACACACCTAGTGGTTGGGAGACTTTTCTGCGGTTAAGTGTGTTTTAGACGGCAACACCTCCCTCAAGTGGGGTGCACTTGGTTGAAGTGGAGCATGTGTGGGCTAAATATGTTGGCTGTAGATCACAAAAATGTTGAGTAAGAGAATGATAATGATGCCCAGCTGATGTGGAAGGATGATATAGAGAGCTGGAGCATGAGTAAATAGCTGGAAATGAGGCATGTTCGCCCCTCTTTAGATGAAGTGCACACCACCTCAATTCGCTCTACTGAGTGGGGCCCCAAAACACGTGTAAATTCCCCTCAAAATGTTGATTGAACATCCTTGTCTGAGAAGGACCCACTACGCCAAATCAGCCATAAGATTTTGTTTTTATTGGCTGAATTTCACTCAGCCATACTTGGGCATTTTTTAAATCAGACTTTAAAAAATCTGATTAATATTTGCCTATTAATCTATGAACGATGACATCATAAGGGAGATGTTGGAGAAATGCCTTTGATGATGTCCATGATATCTATGCATACGATACCAATCAATCTCATGCCAAAATCTGATCTGAATGTGCCATTTGTAATCTGATTTGAATTATTGAAACTAGACTTGGACTTTTTTAATCTGAACTTAGGAAAATACATTAATATTTCTGTATTAGTCCATATATGCATAAAACCAAGTTTTGAAGGATCAGATTTGCTTCGAAAGTCTTCAATCAACTGAATGATGATGATACAAGTATATGCTTTGTTGGCTGGTCCTGTTGACCAAGTCAAATTGCTCATTTGACCAAGCCAAACTGTTGAAAAAGTCAACTTTGGTCAAAGTTGTCCAATGAATTTATGGACCTTTGTATGCCTTTGGAAGGAGGATTTGTTATCTTATATGCCTTGGAATGATAAAGTATTTGAAGTATATATTTACATACAATGATTGTTCACATGATTCATCACATAGCTTAAAACATAGATCATGCTACATAAGTTTCATACAGAATGTGATGTTAGTGTTTTATGAACATATCAAAATTACAAAGAGTAATTCTTCTTTGGATGAACTGGATGGATAGTCCAAGTGGGTGGTCAAGAGAGGATTGGCCAAGGTTGACTGATTGGCTTAAGATAAGGGGATGGGGAAACCTCTGTGGTCTTCATCACTAGTGTGGACAATAGGGGATGTGCTTTAACACGGGGTTGTGTAATGAGGTATTTCCCTTCATGGCCTTGGCAAGAAGGCTCCCCTTTCTTTCTTTTCTTTTATTTGCTACTGTTTTCTTTCTTTGATTTCTTTGACTTTTTCTTCTTGTACTTTGGATGAGGAAACCTGTACTTGATTTCTCTTTCTTTCTTTTTGTGCAAGTAAGACACCCAACTTGTCTTCTTTGATTTTCTTTGACTTTTTTATTTCTTTGGCTTTGCTTAGTTCCTCTTGATTTCTTTGAGAGCTAGTACTTCTTCATCAGCTTCTGGTACAAGATTTTTTTGGATTGGGAGCTTTCTTTTTATTGCCCTTTTTGAGGCAATGAAGGAGAATGCTCATTCTTGTTTCAATCTTAAGGAGAAACAATGCTCTGCAGTGGGTTTTCTTGTTTAGTAGCAGCCAACACTGTTTCATATATATATATATATATATATATTTTGTATTTCCGGCAGGGTCCCCTATGTTGGAGATCCCAATGTCCCCTAGAAAATGGGGGGGGGTGCTTCCACACATCCCCCAGATGAGTTGCCACTCTCCTGCAACCCTGCATCCCAGAAACTTGGTGGAACATTGTTTTTGACATCCTTGTGTGAGTATTATTTTAGGGAACTAAATCTATTCCAGGAGTTATTTTAGGGAATTATTTTTAGGATGGTCTTGTCCTCAGTGTCTAATTTTGGTACAGACTTTTATTATAAATATGAACTCTCAACTAGTACAAAGACACACAGTTTTCTTGTGAGCAAATTCTCTGCCATTCTTTCATTGTCTGCTCATATCAGCTTGCCTTAGAAAGTTCACCCTCTGACAAGTTTATTGATGCTTGTCAACCCAACAGACAAACATACTCCAGTAGCCCAAGCATTCTTCCAGTTCTTGAACTGTCAAGACAATTCAATCAATCTCCCTGACCAGTTTGCTTTACTTCAAAAGATCACCTTTCTTATTGGGATCCCTCTTTTGAAAATCACTTCCAAATAGTTTCTAGTGTTAAAATAACATGAAATGTATTATTACTGCAGGTGGTGCCATAATGCATATATCGACTAAGAAAAGTAAAAGTAGTTGCTTGGTTAAACATCTATCATATGATATATCTAGTTATGTGCTCTTTATTTTAAAAGGAAATGCCATTCTCTTAGTCTGATAAATATATCTTGAGGTTAGTGTTGGAAATAAACATTAATAGAATCAACATAAGTTTCTCCTCTCTCAAATCCTGATTGTTTTGGATTTGATGTTCCAATGTGTATGTCTGTGAGGATGTGGCAAGCAGTTCTTGTCATTAAACACATTAGCAAATAATTGTTGGAGTCATAAATGAAAACTAACTTTTCTCCCTAAATAATAATTCTCAGTGGATTTCCCCTTCTCATCGGGGGTTTTGAAAAGAAAAGCATTTAGATATGCCATTTCTGATAGCAAAGTATTGACTAGCTTGTTTTGATGTTAAGAGTAAGACATGCTGGGTAATGCCTGTTCACGAGGTTGGGTTGCCTATGTGCTATCCTTTTTGCTATTTTTGTATTTATTTTGTGAATTTTTTCTATTTTATTTGTATAATATAATATTTTATTTTTATTATATAATACTTGTGCGTCTTTGTTCTTATGGTGTTAGAAATCTGTTCTTAACAGATCTTTCTATGCACTCTCTTTGAGCTCATGGGTATGTGCATCATTTTAAACTGTTTTAAATATATGCTCTAAATATGGATTTATTTATATGTTTTTGCAGGCATAATCTATTTTTACATTCAGCTCTGGTGCTGTCAAGACAAACGCCCAGAACGGCTCAAGGAATCAAGGTTCTTGCTTATTTAACTTTCATGCTTTGGTCAAACTAAAAGTGGTGTGGTACAACTCCCTCTTTTGCTAGTTAATATGGTTGTGAAATTTTAAACTGAACTCATTAATGTTGAACTGGATGTCTATGGTTGTCAATTAATTCCTTGATCTGTGAGCATTGAAATCATGGTGTCGAAGCAGCCTCTAATTCTTGTACTGTTCTCAGTAAAAAATGGGATATTGCTGCTTAATTTATTCATTTTCCTGCTTTCATGAGCAACTACTTGAACATCTTAAGGTAACATAGTTCCTATGGCATTGGCAGTGGCATCCATGTCATATTGTTACAACAAAATCTAGGACCGCCTAAATGATGTAAAGTCCCGAGCATCAAGCCGCTAGTTTTGTGGAACTTCAGGAAGGCCACCCACCGTCACCTCAATGACTCTTCCTCTCTCTTCTTATTGGATTACCTCCAACTCAAGGGGGATATCCCTAAGTAAGATTGCTAAGGCTGTGGCGTGGAGGCTCTGGGTGATATAGGGAGGGCAAGCCTTAACAAAATGGTGGTGGTTGTAGTTTATGCAAAGTGGAAATGGGAAATGGGAAAAGGACAAGAGAGGGAAATAATCTCATGTGTTTCAAGCAAATTGTTAATTTTTTGTTTATGAGAAGCTAATGGGGTTTGGGCATTAAAATCTATGCAAACAAAACTTGAAACCGGGTTGGAGTTTGAAAAATTAACATGGTATCAGAGCCTATTTAAAGGCAGAAATTAAAATCAGAGGTTGAAATTTCAGAATTTGAGAAAGAAGGGAAAACCGATTTTTTAAGAAGAACAAGTTCTTGAATAGGTTTTTGTCATGGTCACTCGACTTGGACTAGAGGGCAGATTGGATGGGGCTGCAAATTTTAGCCCATGGAAGGCTAGAATAATGTTGATACTAGAAGAGAATGAACTATGAGAAATAGTGCACAGTACAGTAGCAAACCCAATCA
>NWUY0300022537.1:2050-25936 GCA_004151065.3 Larix sibirica | reverse complement strand
CTAATGCATGGAATGCATGCAAAACCAAAATGAGATAGTGAGAATATTCCAACAGAATCGAGGGCCAACAATGGGATTTTGGCTTCCTTCAATGCAACTCTTATAGCTCTTATTCTGAAAGTCGAGAATGTAAAAAAATGGGAGGAATTCTGCCCCATATCTCGCTGTAACTGTGTCTACAAAATTATAGCCAAAGCCATTGTGGAAAGACTTAAGTTCATTATTAACAGGGGGATCTCCGAAGAACAGTTTGCTTTTGTTAAGGGCCAACAAATCCACGATGCGGTTGGAATTTCTCAAGAAGTCCTCCATTCGGCCAAAGTTAAAGGGGTACCATTGACAATCATTAAAGTGGATCTTCGAAAGGCCTATGATAGAGTGAATTGGCTACACTTGAGGTTAGTTTTGCTCAGCATTGGTCTTAATCTCAAGTATGTCAATTAGATAGCGTCTTGTGTTCATTCAATTTCATTTGTTATTCAAATTAATGGCTCTGCATCTGAGCTTTTTAGACCAGGTAGAGGGTTACGACAGGGGTGCCCTCTATCCCCTCTCCTGTTCATCCTAGTTATGGACAGACTCGACAGAACTTTATCCATGGCACGCAGAGGAGGATCTTTGAAAGGATTCCCCATCTCAGAAAGACTAAGGTTATCCCACCTTTTTTTGTGGATGATATCCTTTTGTTCATGGACGGATCGAACAGAGACTTAGCCTCTATAAAATCTATCCTCAATTGTTTCTCTTTAGCATCAGGAATGGCCATTAATGACATGAAATTGATTGTGTATCACTTCAATCTGTCTACAAAAGCTATAGAAGCTCTTTCCAGATCCTTTGATTTCCCTGTTGAGGAGATTGCCGAAGGGATGAGGTATTTGGGTTTTGTCATCAAACCAAATAAATACAACAAGCGTGACTGGGGATGGCCGATATGGAAAGTTGAATTGAAACTGAATCTATGGTGTAATCGATGGCTTAGTCGTGGGGGGAGATTGGTTCTACTCAAGTCTGTGATGGAGGGATTACCTGTCTACTGGTTTCATATGGCAAATGTCCCTACAGGGGTTATTGAAAAAACAAGAAAAATGTCCTATCAGTTCCTATGGAAAAATTAAAAATAGGATGTATCTTTTGCATGGATCTCTTGGGAGAAGATTGCACTCCCAAAAGAACAAGGAGGTTGGGGTTTAAAGCACCTAGACCTTTTTGCCATAACATTGATTGCTAAAGGCATCTGGAGGGTCATTAAAGATGATGGGCTATGGGCCCATGTCATCATCTGCAAATATATTCATCCCTTATCAGTAATTCAATGGATCCGCTTCACATACAAGTTTTGCAGGGATATGTCGTCTTCTTGGCATTTGATGGTCAAAGCTTTTGAACTCATAGGAAGGGGCCTTGTTTGGAGGATAGGAAATGGCATGCAACTTCGCATCGGTCAAGATACATGGTTTCGATGCTCCCAGGATTACAAACTTCAGACTCATATGATAGATCATCTTGGAGAATCCAGTTATCGCTTCCTACATCAAGTCTCTACGGGACCTGATCCTTTTTCAGAAGGCATGGATGGTTGTCTGCTAAAGATCTTAGTTTTCAAAATGAGGATCAAGCGTTATGGGAACATTACACAAATGATTTAAAGAGATCTCATGTAATGATAACAAAGGCATAGGATGAACTGATATGGATTTACAATTCGAATGAGGGTGACTACACTCCAAGGCAAGGGTATAAGACTCTCAGGGAAGTAGAAGGTCATTCGACTCCTCCTTGGTGGAATAAGTTTATTTGGGATTTAAATGGTCCCCTTAAAATTAAATGCGTTGCATGGCTGGTTCTGTCAAAAGCTATTCCTATATGGGAAACCATGAAGCAGTGTTTCTGGATCGGTCCGAGTAGATGTCCTTTATGTTTGAAGCAGGAGGAATCTATTGAGCATTTGTTTTTATTCTGCTCTTTCTCTATCAAACTATGGGCTCATGTATCGTCTCTTAAAGGGATATCTTTCTTTTGGTATGGCACTGACTTAGTATAAGCTCTCAAGATTTGGACTAAAATTCCAGCTTTTAAATCCTTTGAAGCTCTCCCTGTATTCTGCATATGGTATATTTGGCAAGCTCGAAACATAGAAATATTTGACGATATTATTATGTCTTCTGAATTGTCAGGCTACAGAGTAAAAGGACATATGGACCACTTCTCGAGTTCATGCAAATTGACAAGGAGTAGACTGGTTTCCATTAAACATATTGATAGATCAAAGCCGTGGTTGTATTTCGATGGAGCGGCTTCCAGAAATCCTGATAAAGGCGGAGCGGGGGGTATTGTTCACTTGTCTAACATGGTATTATCTTCTTTTGCAGCAGGTCTCGGTGGGTGTTCAAACAACTATGTAGAGTTTTCTACTCTTTGCCTTGCGCTTATGACAACCATCAACAAGGGAGTAAGAACGATTCAAGTTTTTGGGGACTCAATGCTTGTGGTGAAATGTATGAAGAAACAGAAGAATCCATACAATATCTTCTTGGAAGTCATCTGCTCAAAATGTTTTAGCCTCGGGGATTCTTTTCAGGATATCTCCTTCTGCCACATATATAGAGAAAGGAATGGGGCAGCCGATTGCCTATCCAAGATTGGATTAAGCATACAGGAAGGATCCCGGTGAAGATGGGAGAAAGTAGAGGACATCATCCACGAAATAGATCCAGGACCGATATGGGATTAATTTTCCTTTCTCCTCTTTCATGGGAGAAAGTGTCTTATGAACATGCAAAGGTTTATTTGGTTTATGAACCATTTTTGCACAATTTATAATGTATGGCCTTATGGCATGGAACTGATAAACAATGTTGTTAAAGACGATATATATTTAGACACTTTTGTGTGAAGACTAACGGTCTCTTTTTGGATTCAAAGGAGAAGATAAGGTTGTCAAGCCTATGTAAAAAGGGTTATATTTCAATTAATATAATGCGAATGTTTTTCGGGAAAAAAAACACATGTTTCATCTTAAAAGATCACATGTTCAAACCCATAGGTCCCAAAAACAAATATACCAATTTAATCTATCGTTATGGACTATGAGCTACCCTTATGGACTATGAGTTATTTCAGGTGGGCATGATTGGATTTGATTCAACGGACTAAAACATTTATGATTTGCACCAACTATCCAATGATTTTTGTTGAAATGACAGTTTTAAGTTGTTGGAATTGCATATTGGGAGTGCCATGGTGCTGAACCCATTTCCACAATCAAAATTGCAATTTGAACAATCAAAATCGCAATTTAAAAAAAAAATCACAGTCTCTTCATGTGGAAAAATACAAATCCTATATTTTTAACTTAGTTTTTATTTCAAATGATGGTTCATTCCTTCCAACCATCCATCCGACAACCAATTGAAATATTTTTAGCTTAGTTATTGTTAGAATATTTTTAGCTTAGTCATTGTTCGTACTCATGCTCTTTTCAAGCACTCTGATTGGTGAATGCTTATTTACATGGATTCGATTGATGAAATGTGTGTCCATGTTTGATCTGAATCCAATCGGGTGGCTCTTAGTTGCTCCTTGTTGATCCTCGTGCCTTTTGAAAAGGTCATACGAGAAGTTGGTTCTTGATGGCGGGCGGACCTGTCACGTTTGTACCTTGGTGCGCTCTAAGGCAATTTATTAGAATTTGTGAGACCAACCCAACTTACTCTTGTTCAGCAGTTCTCTCATCTTTATAAGAATGCTGGACATCTCATTGGCCCTCTTGAGTGTGGGTTTCCCAGCTTATCCTTCCCCAGATTCAGCTACTTCCTCGTCGACTTTCCCAAGTGTTTCTTCGTTTGCTCCTCTACCTTATCTTAGCGCAAGGCGGGGTAGTGAGCTTCCGCTTTGTAACTATGTGCTCATATGCTCAGCCCTGCAAAGATCCTTGTCTTCAGCTGCGGAAGCGCCACGGTTGCTGTTTGATTTTCTTTTAACAGTGTGAAAATTGCTGAGCTGTATGGCAGGAATTGATTTTCCTCGTATTCTTTCCACCACATCCTGAAGCTGCTTGCTTCCAAGAGGACTCTGAATTGAAATCGCAATTCTTTTTCCAGCGCCATGGATCGAGAAATAGATGCAAGTTCTAAAAGGTACGGGGTTTCTCCCGAAAACCCATTTTTGATTCGTTGCCGTATCTTGGATTTTTGTAGTGCCTAACATTAAGCTTTTCTTTGATGTTTGTTGGGTAGTGGCTAACAAACTATGGGTTTGATTCTCATAAGGGAATGAAATGGGTTTATCATATTGGTTTTTATTTGAGGGGATTTATTTATTTATTTACCCAACTCAACTGGCAGAGAGATTCCTGTGCTATATGAGCTACCTTGGGTAGCAAGTTGCTGTTGTTTTTCCTCCCTGGGTTAAGGTTTATATTTTTACTTCTAATAAGTCTTTGCGTCAAAGAAGCCTGGGGGATCCCTGAAAGGATTGCAGGGGAATTTGGAAAAAATGTTTAGAAGTTTACGGGGTTATGATGTGAGTACCCACTGTGTCAAAGTCTCCTCTTCCATTTTGCTTTATGGGCCAAGTCCAGAAGTAAAAGGTGGCTTGTTGTCGCTAAAGATTGAACAAGGTTTTATATGTAAAGAGGTTCTAATAATGCGTGAGATATTTTAAGACCAGATTGACTATAAATTTAGAAAGATGGTAGAGGCTTTTCAGGAAAGTATGAGCTTTTCTTAAAATTATATTTATTTAAAAGCTCACTAGAGATCAATATGTAGCTGCTTCGGCAACAGTTTCAGTGCAAGGTTACTGCTTCGGCAACAGTTTCAGTGCAAGGTTAGGCAACTTTTGTGGGGTTGCATGCTGTGGTTAATGATTAAACATTTTGATTTTTTAAAAAGGAATATGCCAACATACGTGGGCTTTTTCTTTTTCCCACAGAGAATGCACTTAAGTGTATTGTCATGGATGCATTTGATAAAATATTGGAGTTTTGATGAGTTTATTATTATTTTTAACAATTTGGGTTTAGTGTATTGTCACAAATGCATTTGATGAAACATTGAAGTTTTTATGAGTTTATTATTATTATTATTATTATTTTTAATGATTTGGGTAAATCTAAAAGATGCTTTCTCACATCAATAGATAACTTCTCTAATAAACCTATCAAACATAAACTAGTGTACATCATCCATTCAAACTAGACACTTGCTAACACGAAACCACTTTTTACTGTTTGCTTACATGAAGACTCATGAGGCTATGATGTGATTTTTGTGTATTGTCTCTGCCAAACATACCATATGGTGCTTTATGCGCAATACTTTATGGAAAGATTATGGGTTGTGTTTATTGTGCATAAGGCTGAGGCGGTTTCTTAGATTCTAATTTTTTATGCTTACTTTGAATCATGAAACTATTTTTAACACTGGGCAAGTCTCTACTTTTAGTTACATCTCTTTTGGATTCACCCCTGACTATGATAAGCCCCTTCCTTTTTTTATGACATAATATTAATAAAAAGATATAATTATTTATATTNATGCATGAGAGCGCATTGGAACTCCAGTGATGTAACCAAGGTGCTCTGAGTGGATAGGAGGGCTAATGATGGCCAAAAACAAGCTCTGGGGGGGGGAAGTAATGACTAGGTGCTAGGACACTCAACTGCAAATGCATGGATGCATGGAGTGCTGCATGGAATGCATGCATGCATGCAAAGCATGCAGTACCAATATAATATGGTGAGAATATTCCAACAATATATGACATAAATTGTACTCAAAATATTCACCTCATCCATTTCCACTACTAAAAGTTTAAAGGGGGGAAATAAGCAATAGACCCAAAAGACAACTCTTTGAACCACTACTTGCAATATCCCTCCAAGGACTGAGTGAACATTATCATAATACCATAACCATAAGAAAACTATTGATGTTTCTAGTGGCACTCAACAAACTTGTTATTTATCTCTAGGCTATTTGACAGCTTCTCTACATTTAACTGATTATAGCTTATACCATCACAAAGCAAGGGCCATTAAGAGTCGAATATTAAAAAAAATGACACCGCCATATAAAAACGCTAGGTATCCCCACATTTTCTGCTTTAGTTAGTATTCAAAAGTTTGTACATAAATTCCAAATGAAGAGATTCCAAAGAAGAGAAGGTTGTAATATACCTTTTATCCATAACTCATTATATGATGAATTTATTACAATCTTCACATTCCATATTTCATGGCATATTTAATCAATTGCATTTTATCCATATATTTCTCACTATATTGCTATGTTTCCTATATGAATAGAAGCAATTATGTGTAGTAAGGTTCATCCTAAGATAAACAAAGCAATTTTCTCATTAGAGTTATCAGGAAAAGTATAGAGTTAGTGAAAAATGTAGAAGCATAAATGAACAAATAACAATACAAAAAATATTAGATAACATCCCCATATTGAACCAAGCAAAAATCCTTTAGATTTTCATAGAGATAATCAAGAAGGTATGTTTCCAGTTCTACAGCCACTGCTGCATTGTCCAACTGACCACTAGCAATCACACCATTAACCAATTGTAACTGAAAGTCTACCCCTACAAAATCCCTATCCACTGCATAAGCTGACAACCAACATAATATCATAACCCTAAGAAAACTATTGATGTTGGCATTTGAAATAAAAAAAACTTGCTATTTATGCTAGATATTTGACATCTTATTTATATTTATATGATTAGAACTTATACCATCATAAAACAACGGCCATCAAGAGTCGAATATTTTTAAAAAATGACACCACCATATATCAACACTAGAGATACTCACATTTTCTGCTTTAGTTTGTATTCAAAATTTTGTACATAAAGTACGATGAATATTCCAAAGGAGATAAGACTGATAAATCTTTTATCCATAATCTGTTATGTGAAGAATTTATTACAATCTTCACATTCCATATTCCATGTCATCTTTAATCAATTGCTTTTGATACATATTTTTCTCACTATATTGTTTTGTTTCCTGTATGTTGGAAACTAATCTTGGTTCATACAAAAAAATCTATAATATTGGAAAACAACATAAATGTAGTAGAACATAAGAATTTGAGATCAATGATATATGTGTCAAGAGATAAAATAGAGAATATTTCAAAACCTAAATTCAAATTCCAAAATAAATCCTTGCTAGCAAGAATGTCCTTAAAAGTACCTTCAAGTTCAACCCAATATTACTATAAAGAAAACATTGGTATGTATTTATAATTTATAGTGTATCACCCCTTAGATGGCTTTACAATGTACATAGAACAGAATCCTATTAATCCTAACTTAGCTTCTCTTGGAAGTCTTGCCACATATCACTAGATATTTTATGATATAAATTAGAGATTACATTCAAATCCTATTGGGATTACCAATGGAACTACTAATTGTAAATATGTGATGATATAATGCATAATTACCATATCCATTCTAAAAAAACACTGTACAGTATAGATTCCTACCACATATAAGCAAAAGTGACCATATCATGTAAGTCTTTTATTTTGGAAAGATCTATTTTATTGAGAGTGAAATATATCCTAGCGGTTTTGATATAAAGCAACCCAAATAGAGATTTACAAGATGATTACATCCGCAAGGTATGCCACCATATCCAAAAATTAACAAAGGCATTCTTCCTCACCATTAATTTTTGAGTAAAACAGTGATCAACAATATTTGTAGCACTCATGTCTACATACATCCCACAACTCTACAAAAATGTCTTTCTTTTTTTCTCCTTTAGTAAATGTGGATGAAGATCTTCTATATCCTCCACAAGTCATGTGTTGAATAAGTAAAAAACCACAATGTCAATTCCTTAACATAATCATATTCAAAGGTTGGCAAGTCTGCAATAGACTTGAGTTTCAAGAACATATTCCTCACCTTAACACCAACAGTGCATTCCACCGTTTGTTGGAGGTGAGAAACATATGTGCCATTGAATATGAAGTGGACAGGAGATGATTTACGCACAACTGCAAGGATATGTCAAAAAATTAGGACAAAATAAAGTCCAAAGAAAATGATCTTAATCAATTTGTAAGTGTTAAAAGAAAACACTTTAGGAAACTAATGCTTTTAGACTATATATGGCAGAAACTAAGGTATCCCCAATCACGTATTGTCATAAGACAACTCTGAATAAGCCTCAATAAAGACATTGATTTAACAATCCTTAACTATGTCTTCAATGATAATATTGTAGGCCTTGATAGTCACCTTTTAAACCAACTTGTCCCTAGATTTAGAGATTTCCTTTCAACTTGATTAAATAAAACAAAATATTTGATATTATGCACTAAACTAGTTTGCTTAACATCCATATCTCGTTTCACCATGATAAGATAAGATAAGATAAGATAATTTTATTAATGTCCAACAAATGATGACAAATAGGTCAATGGGTCTGCTAATTATTATACTATCAATAACTGGGAGGGAAAACGACTGCTATATAAAAAAGATAGAATTATTTAATCTAAGATACAAGATATTACAGTTGGAAAAGAAAGTTTAAGTGGAAAAACTAAAGTGATACAGTACTATGGAGGGGAAGAATCAAAATGCCTTGGGGTGATGCCTCAGATGAGGGTACTAGGGGAAGGGAAGTAGCCTCAGTGCCCACTAGACCTGTCTGCTAAAGAGAAGTGGGAAACACTACATTGTTGTAGGCCATACACCTTTATATATGTATCTCTATCTTCCCATATACGGCCAAAATGAAGAAAATAGTGATAGAGGATTGTTCCAAAGTAATGTAAGAAAGATTACCGAGAGTGTGTTTCACCATCACAGGAAAGTGGCATGTTTCTATTGTATGGGAGTACACTCTACTGGAAAGGTGAGTTTGTCTTGGGATATGAGTCAGAAAATCTGCAAGGGTCTTGTTGAAGGGGGTCATGGACTCATGGGTTTGGACTTTACTGGAATGGTTCTATTGGTTTTCGGAAACTCAGACCCTTAGTGTCCATGTCTATTGGTATCATAGTACAAAAGGATGAAATCCTCCGAGTGGTGTCTAGGCCTAGGGGTATTCTAAAAGTGGTAGAACAGAGATCCAAAGTTCCTATCATAAACAAAGCCAAGCATTTCTGGTCTATGTACCAGAAAAAGATGGAGAGAGAGCTCTAAGAATTCTTGAGGAGCCTTTATGTCATGTAATTGTTATTCAAATAATACTTTTATATATAGCTTCTAATCGGTCTTTTGCAACAAGCCTATTCTAGGTCAAATATTGGGTGAACATAAATCTTGTTTCAGTGGCTAGACAATTTTTTTCCAACATGTGTGTTATGGTCGTGAATAACAAATATTGCAACACATTCATTTAAGCTTAATGTAGCAGTACTAAATATTGACAATTTTTTGTTAATGTTTTAGAGTTTATGAAATACGTTAGAATGGGACATTGATTTGAAAGTTTAATAATAGATTGAAATATGATTTATCAATGTTCCACTAGGTTTCTAGGATGTGGGGATACATGAGTGGGGAAACACATCTAGGGGACGTGTGGCAACACCCTCCAAATTCTAGTGAACACTGTAGGGCACACTGTGGTCTCTGACACAAGGTACTTCCCCTGAAATATTTCAAATTTAAAATTAAAACTAAAATATATGAAAAGTGAAACATAAATAATTGAAATGCTAAAAATAATGTGTCAATAGCATACATAATTATATGTGACATAATAAATAATAAATGCTACATGTAATGATTTCACATAACATAATAATCACAATTTATAAATCATCTAATATTATTGTATTTCTCACTACAGTAAGAAAATTCAGAATATATGGATGTAAGTCATAAAATTATTGATCTAAGAATAGGTCACATGACAAAGGAGCATGTCTCCGCATCTTATTACTGCATGAAGGAATAAGGACCAACCATGGGAATGTCACTATCTTAATCAAAATCATTTGTATTTTCTAAAATACTCAATGCCACATGAACTAACCTGAATTTGCCTCATCAAGCTTCTCCTCCCCATCCACTTATCCATTAGGTTTACATTCATCATTTTTCTTCTTTTTTTGTCTTTTTGTTTCTCAAAACAGTGGTCTTTGGTCAAAAGGGAGCTTGATATTGTGTTTTGATGGGTATGTTTCCTAGTGATCCCATTGAATCCTGCAAAAAAGGGGATGTGGACAAATGTACCCTCTTGGAGTACCCATGCCCTAGGAGCACAGGGAACATGTTCCCCATGCTCCGGAACTCGTCCCCATGTAACCCTACAATTTATTAACACTGGTTTAATCTGTCTTAATTTTATTGTAAGTCACAAGATTAGAGGGGTTTTAATTTGATATGCAATCAAACCATCTTTTGGATGTGATTGGGTTTATATCCTAGTTGATGTGCTCAACCTAGTCTTTAGGATGACTAAATTTTACCATATCTACTATTTTTTATTACGGTACAATAAAATATGGTTATGTAGGCCACTTTGAGTACCAAGATATAAGATGAGATTTCATTTTCATATTTATCTTTCTTTTAGATCTATAAAATAGTTCACAAATGCAGGTACAGGATTATAAGGGTTCACCAATTTCAAGTGATTTTTTTTCTTCAGGAGAATCATTTCTAGTGGTGCAGAAAGTGCTTTTACATCCAACTATGGAAAATATTGTAAAGGACATTTCATCCATGCCATAGGATTCTTGGACATACAGTGATATTATGGTTAGTGATGGAACTTCGATAATGCATAGATCAAAATTGAAAGGTGAAGCTGTAAGTAACTTGTGATTCGCTAACCTTTATTTTGTGCTTATAGGGAATTGAGTCAAGAGTACTGAAGGAAGTCCAACCCAAAATTTGTTTGGATCCCACTCCAATGTCGGAAAGGCTATGTGAGAACCCCAATATGAACAATGTACAAATTATGTTTTTCTGCATGAATATTTTTTATTCTATCCATTGGACCCTACCATTGGAAATTCATCAATAAAATTATTATCTTATCATATTTGGAGTAATATTACATAGAACAGTTCCAGAATAGATAGCAACATGTTTTTTATGCTAGCTTTCTCATAGACACTATAATATATAGTTGATAATTTATGTTGGTTTCCATTCTGTGATTTGAAGCTTAAATTGGGAGTTCCTATGACACAACATTAGAGAATGCAAAAAAGAGTTTTACCAAAACTCAAAATATTGTCTCACAATATTTCTGAGGGAAATAAAGTTTCTATTGAAAATGCAACTAAGAATGCAAAATATCTATCAGGAAGCACTCCAAAAACTTCTATCTTTGAAGATTCTAGTGTTTATTATATTGATTAAAGTTATGCTCCTACTTTATCTGGTGTTTCAAGCAATATACTTGTTGTAAATTCCAAAATTCATAGGAATATACCATCAGGGGAAGATTTATCCAGGTTTGGAGTGCAAACAAATTCATTAACTCCATAGATCGGACTTAACCAACCTATACTTTTGCATGGTCGAGGAAACCAAGAACCAATTTATCCTTCGACAGTCAGTTCAATGAGATTTGCATCATGTTCTTTACAGGACTGGAGCAACACTTTAGTGGATCCTATTATTACAGGTGGATGAATTCTTGGGAAAAGGGATAATATATCTATATTGAACAAGCTAGAGATGAAAAATCCAAAGCAAGAGCTATCTTGCATGGAAAAATTTCAACATCATAGTATAGTTCCAAAACTATATACAACATTAACCAAGGATCCATAGAGAAAGGATAATTTAATGCCATAAGACTAGAATAATGAAACTGTGCACTTTTATGATGTGGAAATTTAAATATATCCTCAACACTTGATAGGAAATGATATCAATAAGTCACAAGTAGGGAAGTGTCCCTGCATGAGTCAAATATTTCACCTCATTTGGATTAGAGAAGCAAAAGATAGTTTAAGGTAAAGAAGAAGTAGACTTTCACAGGGGAAAGATTGCTATTGAGCAGGAGAGTGAAGAAGATGAAATAAATAAGGAGAAAAAACATTTGATGGAAATGGATAATGAGCAATCAGACCAAAAACAAATATATCAGTGCTTTTCACAGCAACATGGAAAACAATATTTTCAATGGCACAATGTTGGTCAACTTGGTCAAAAATATTTTAAAAAAGCGATGACCATTTGTAAAACACAAAATTGGTACAAAGTGCCAGGGAAATTCAAAAATCATATGTCAGAGGTGATTTGCAATCTCCAACATTGTCAAAATTAGTGGAATTATCACAACCTATCACCTTCCCTCTAATTCCCAAATTGTGTTTCGAGCCAGACTTACTATTCCTTATTGCCAAAAGGAGAAGGTCCCTATAGCAATAGTCAACATATTGGGAAAAGAGAATTTGTATTAAATAAGTGTGTACAATGATCACAATGAAAACTTCATAAGATGTCACATTTATATTAAGAAAGTTTTCGAATCTTACTATAAATATTCCAAATTAGAATAGATATGCAACTTCCATTTTAGAAGAAACATAATAAGCAAGGCAGAGATAACATAAAAGTTTTCTGGAACAACAACTTTGCAGACCTGATCACAAAAATGTTGAGAATGTTTTAGCAAGAGAGCATAAATGTTAAATAAATCCCATCACAGGGATAATCCCATCAGAATTTAAAAACTATTTAATATTTGAATTCCCGAACTTGAAACAAATGAGATACTTTACATGAGAAATTATATTAAGGTTGGAGCATGTGCAAACATGTTTTCCCTACTCACCTATATAGGGAGCAACACTTGCACAAATATCCTTTGGCTTAATGATGTATCAATATTGATGCACTTTTCTATTGTTTAGGAATGAAATATCTGATGCATTTTCAACCCAAAAGAAACTTCTCATGAGCAGACAAAAGCTGTCTAAATTTCATGTGTCATCAACCACTCACAACTTAATAAAACACATCATGTATGCTCATAAACTATACACAACAATAGCATTGTTAAAATATTCTTGTTATAAATGAGATATATATTACTTTCAACACAATATAAAAATGTTGTGGGGTCCAAAAGTAGTATCAAGGTGGTCCAAAATACTTAGATACCAAAAAGTTTTATATTTTGGTTCCCAAAACATTGCACTTATTGTAAGTCTATTCTTGTAATTTCCAATATGAATCTTCCTGAAAATATCTCAAAACAGGTGGGTAAGCCACTTAGTCTAATTATTATTTTAGTGAAGCTCAAGTTCAAGAATATCTGGGGTTTTATGGTGATTTAGGGTTTGTCAGGCTGAAATCTCGGGTGTTGGGCCTGTGAGGGCTAGACCTCGAATCTTTTGTTGCAGTAAGAGTTCGTTTCCTTGGAAGGGCCTGCGGGTGGGGAGGATCCTCCTCCTCAGCCATATTTAGAGAAAGATAAAGGAAAAGAGAAAGTTCAAGGTTCTGAAAAAATGGCAGGGAAGGGAGGAGCTGGGTCTAGCGGGGTTGGTAGAGAAACCCCCTTGAATTCGAGAAGCAGGAAACTTGGGCAATGTATGCCGAAGTCCAAAACTATCCCCAAACTTCAGATCAAATCAGAGAGGATCCGTGAGGAAATTCAATAGCTGAAAGACCACGCTCTAGTTGGTAAGTTCATTGGAATTTGGCCAAACGAGAAGGCCTTGATATGGTGGATCAACACTACTTGGAAACCTCAAGGGAACTATGACCTCCAGCTTGGAGCTAAGGGATTCTTCATAGTGGTTTTCTTTAATGAAACTGACCATAGCAGAATTTTTGATAATGGGCCGTACTACTTTTATTCTACAGGCCTGTACCTATGGCCGTGGAAAGAACGTTTTAATCCCTATAAGGAGAACCTAACTATATCATCGGTTTGGATCTGCCTATATTCCCTCCCTACGGAATACTGGAAAGAAGAGATCCTCACAGACATTGGCAACATGTTGGGTGCATTCGTCAAGGTGTCGTAGTAGATGAAGCAAATGAGATACACTTCGTATGCCAGGATATGTTTGTATATGGATATCTCTAAGGATCTGCCGGAGGGGATCGATTTAACTTGGGAAGATGAAGTGTGGTTACAAGCGATAGATTATGAGCAAATCCCCTTTAGATGCTGACGCTGTCATGAACATGGCCATCTCTTTCACGACTGCCCTCTCAATAAAATCCCTGGAGGTGTTAATAACCTAGAAGGAAATAAAGATGAAGGATTCATGAAAGTAACCACTAGGAAAAGAACGGCCAAAAGAACTACCATCCCTGAGATAAACAAAAAAACTCAAACTAATAATAGATTTGAGGCCCTGCAATTGGATAAAGATAGCGAGACCCCTCAAGAAGGTCAGATCCAAGAAAACCAATTCAGCCCAAAAATCATCACACAAGAACCAATTACGGAAGCAATAATGGATGAAGTCTGCCCGCAAGGAGATGAGGGAGAAGATATGGTGTTTAAAGGTCTAGATCTAGAATCTCTAGTGGCAGTGACCGAGGGCAAGGATCTGGATCCTCTCTCACATACGCAAATCTCCCTGTTGGAGAAGGCAATTCTCAAAACTAAACACATGAATTACCTGGGAATATCCTCAAACTCCCTCAAGGAGATAGAACGAAAAAAGAAAAGCAGGAAGGATAAACGAGGATGGCATAGCAATGCGTAGAGAATCCAGATGGTTGGATCTAAGTTGGTCACTTCAGAGCAATACCCCACCATTGTCGCAGATCTTGCGGCCATCTCCAAACAATTGTTTAATGCGGATCACAACCTGGAATATACGCGGCTACAAAAGCTGACTGAAGATCCATCTTCTAAAAAGAAAAATCGAGTTGGAAAAACCCATGATCATGTTCCTCCAAGAAACCAAGTGCTCAGCTAAGGAGCTCAAACTTATTGGCAGGAAAGTTTGGCACAATTGTGAGGTTATGGTAGTGGATGCCAGAGGGGCGGCGGTAGGGTTGGGAATCCTCTAGAACCCTGGTTTGGTTTCTCTTTCAGGTTTTTTCGCCTCTCATTTTACCCTGTCGGCCTCTTTTCATGTGTTGGGGACGAAGACTTAGGGCCATATCTCCAATTTTCATGGGCCCACAACTATAAATCTTAAACTATTATTCCTGAACTCCTTGCACTCGTTAAAGGATCTGGTAGTTCCTGTCCCCTGGATCCTTGGGGGAGATTTTAATCTGATCTATTCCTTCGAAGAGAAGAAAGGTGGTATCTGCCAACGAATCCCCATCAACGATCGTTTCAATGAGGTCATTGAAGCTCTTGAGCGGGTGGATATCAGAGCAACCAATGGTACCTTTACTTGGAATAACAAATGGGCGGGGAACATGAGAATTGCCTGTCGGTTGGACCAATTCCTGGTAACAGAGACAACAATGATGACCAGAGGGGATATAACGGTGGTCGTGCTTCCTTTGATAGGATCTAATCATTGGTAGGTCAGTCTAGATTGGTTGAGGATTGGGGAGAATCCTCGAAGACCCTTCAGGTTCGAACAATTATGGCTTCTCCATCAATAATTCCTAGAGAAACTTCACCAGTGGTGGACAGAGATACCTTCCATCAGAGGTACGTTAATGTACTAGTTCCAACATAAAATGAATGTCCTATAGGGTAAAATCAAGCGCTGGAACTCAGAATCTTTTGGGAACATTTTCCAAGAAAAAAGGAGGTTGGATAAAAAAAATGCAAGAAGTGTAGTAGAGAGGCATTACCCAAGGCTTCTCGGAGGAGCTAAAAAAGGAGGAGCAGATCCTTTTAAATGATTTTAATAGTCGTGATCAATAGGAAGATCTCCTTTGGAAGCAGAAATCAAGAAATCGTTGGTTGTAGAAAGGGGAGCAGAACACAAAGTTTTTCCATAAAGTAGCAATCCAACATAGGCATGGGAACCGCATGGTGAGGCTCACGCCGAATCCCAGGGAGAACTGGAAGCGACTCTTAACGAGTTCTTTGTGAACCTCCTAGAAGAACTGAAGGTTGATAGAAATGAAGCTCAAACCTAGGTCTTGCAGATTATCCCGAGGTTGATTACGAATGACCACAATTTCATGTTGATGAAACCCATCGAAATGGAAGAGTTGGAAGAAATGGTCAAACAAATGGCAGATGATAAATCCCCAGGCCTAAATGGCTTTACTACAAACTTCTTCCATGCATGATGGGCCTGTTAAAAGAGGAGGCGCTGGCGCTAGTTGAGAATTATAGGAAGACTGGTTCTATTCTGAAAGCTCTCAATGCCACCCACTTGACGCTTATCTCGAAGGAATCGGGAACGGAAGACCTGGGAAGTTTCGACCCATTTCTCTGTGCAACATGATTTATAATATCACCACCAAGGTCATTGCCAATAGACTGCGCCCTCTTCCCCCGCTTCTTATTTCCCCGGAGTAAGCAGGTTTTGTGGAAGGTTGCCAGATCACGGATGGAATAATATTAGTGCATGAGACGATTCATTCCTTAAAAATCGAAAAAATCCCTGGTATGTTGCTCAAGATTGACCTTTCCAAAGCTTATGATAGCCTCAACTAGCAATTTCTGGCTAAAATGCTTAGGAAATTTGGTTTTACTAGGGATTGGACTAATTGGGTGATGATCCTTGTTTCTTCTGCTTTTTTCTCAATTATGGTTAATGGCACTCCGTCCCAGCCTTTCCAGGCCTCCAGGTATCCATCAAGGGGATCCTCTATCTCCCTTCCTCTTTATTATCATAGCGGAGTGTTTGGATCGAATGGTAAAAGCCATGAAAGGTGAAGGCCAAATCCGCGGGCTCACTCTCTACGGCCAGAAGAATTCAACATGGTTTGGCCATTGCTAAAATATCTCAGAATTGGAGGTGGGAGAGTTGCTTCAGGAGCCTGCTTAATCTACTGAATTCCCACTCAGCCATCTAGTTCCTGCACATTCTCAAGAAGGGAAACAGGGTGGCGGACGCCATTTCTAACAAGGGAGTAGAGGCCGGAGTTTCCTTTGACAAGGGAAGTTTGATGGAAATTGGGGGTGTCGGTATGAAAAGGAAATGCAAGGATCTGGCCACAGAATATTTGGGACACCTGGCTGGCTGCATGGGTAGTACGAATAGGAATCATCAGGTGGCTAGCAGGCTTCCACAAGATCGACTCGTGGCCTCGGTTCCCATCCAAGTCGTCCACCTCACCGATGACAGGACTACTGGTGGCACTCTCCCGATCCACCTAGGAAACAATGAAGGTGGTGGGGATCCCGAAATGTTGAGTGAGTTGGTGGTTATGAGTAATGCAACCACAAGGGTGACCACTAATTCCCATCATCATATATCTGTTAGTATGAGGATCAAAATGATGGAAAGGATTGTGGTGTTAAGTGACACGAGGCACGATCAGTCGGTGGCCCAGATACGTCACACTCATGATAGCCTATGATTATAACTGTCCCCTCAATGCGTTCGTCTCCACTTGCTTTCTTTATGGCATTAAGGTGGCAGCTGGTTTCATCATTCAATAATTGTATCCATGCTCCGAATATTAAAGGGGATTGTACTTCGCAGGTGCCAAAATATTTGCACACTAGGGTTCAAGTGATGGTGCGTACCTGCTCGGACGATAGTGAGATCAACGAGATGTACAACGCCATGAATGACATTTCCTTCGCCTCCGCGGGCTTAAATGTTATCTCGATTGTCCCAGACTGGATTTTTCTTATAAGTATGGATCACAATGTGGGCATTCTTAACCCGTTCAGTCAATCCTTTCCGTTCATTTGTTGGTTAATTAAGGAGTTTAAGCGTGTTATGGAACCCCGTCTAAGAGCTAGTAGGCGTAGAGGTGGCAGCCGAGGTGGTATATCTTCAAGGCCTGGGGGGAAAGTCCGTAGTCATGGTGAAGGCTATTCTCACCACCTTCCCATGGATATGGGCACGTTTGAGCCCCAACCCTTCAACTGGCGAGCACAGTATCTCACTGAAACTCCAGCTAGTGTCGAATCCCAATTTGCGCAAAGGGAGGTGGCCTTGCTGCGCGAGTATGAGGCTCATCTCGGCCATAACTTGGTTGGAAATCTATTCTAGGCGGTGAGAATCCTCCTAGCCCGAGACATTCAGGCCAGGAACCAGCTAGCCACTAGTATGAGGGAGGCGTTCCAGATCATTAAGGGTGACCAACAGGCCAATTCTTCCAGCGTTCAGCTGATTAAATCCGCGTTCAAATACTTTATGGACACCTCGAGAGAGGGAAATCATGAGGAACCAATGATTCCAATGGGGGAGTTCCCTACTCCGTGACGGGTCCTAGATGTGGGTTTTCTTGGGTTTTTGGTTCTGGTCTTGCAGCGGCTTCAACATATAGGCTTCTTTTGGGTGGCGGTGGCTAGTTGGTATCTTTGTTTGGCTCGTTGATTTACGGTGTTTATCCTCTTTCTTTGTTCATGTTGGTTCTGGGTAGCTCAAGGAGTTCTCGTTGTGCGTTGTTTTGCAAGGTGTGTCTCAAGTGGCTCGGTTGTTTTCATGGTGCAAGCTAGATGATTCTGTGTTGGTAGAGGGTCACGGGTTCTTCTCCCTTTGGGATTTTGGCTCTTGGTCTCTTTCTGTAGTCTCATGAAGTATCTCTCTGGTTTGGTTGATGGGCCTTTCCCTGTTTTCGGTTTTGGTTAGACTCGTCTACTTTTTTGTATAATCCTTTCTGAGAAGCCAGCCACACCGGGGTCTGTCAGCATGGCACAAGCTGTGGTGGCTCGTTTGTATTTGTATCTTTGTACCATTATTATTTTTTTTAGTAATAGAAGGTTCTCAATCTTATATACAAAAAACAAAGTTCAAGCATATTTGAACAAATTTTATGCAAAGTTGCACAAGCTCATTCTTGCAAGAAATTCTAGGTGGGTTGTTTTGGTGAACAACTATGTAACAAGTTCATATCACCTTCCCATTTACACTGCTCTATTTATTATAAAACAAATGGGATATGCATATACTTTTCCTTACAAATTGAGTGTTTCCCTTTTGCAATAACAAGAGTGCATTCAGGCAATTTTGCAGGTAGAGAATCTTGCCCCTTTCCAAAAAACCCTTTCAGTTGGATCCTTTGGTGGGAAATTGTTCAACGGACAAACAAAGTTTCTTATGGATTGGGGACAAATGGTTTCACAACTGTAAATCCAAATAAATACATCACAAGACTCAACATATTCAATGCCAAAAGGAATTATAAGAATATATTTTACCTTTGGAAAAGCAAAGTCAAGTTGTGAGTGCACATATTAGGGAAATGATCTATTGAGGTATAAGGATGGGCATGATGCTAAGAAAACAAATTTCTAGTACTTACAATGTAAAAATACCTCCATGTGAATCTTAAGACCAATTATCTTAATGGGTTTTTGAATGAAGACCATGATCAATTCAAAGATATGTTAAAATCCCACTTTTAGAATATTTTTTCTTAGATCTTGTGACATTGATCATCTTGCTATCAAGCAGTTCGTCGGTAACATTGTTCCTATTAAAGCACCTAATTATGTTCAGTTCCAACTTGGAATAGCTCGGGTGATCTATGAAAGGATTACCAATGTGTCATTAGCAAGTGGCATATGAGTGAAATGCACCATTATCCCTTAGAACATTTTCTGCTATGAGACCTTAAAGCCACTTAAGTGGATAAATAAACTTGGTGTCAAACATCCCCTTTGGAAATCTTCAATACTTCAAGAAGTAGCAATTATTATTACTTTAAAACTTAGGGATACCTAAGTTGATGGGTTTCATCCCATGAATGCACAAAGTGTTAAATAATTGCATAAATGCTAAGCTAAAACAATCCAAGCATGCCAATATAAACAAGAGGAGAGCATATCAATATCAAAGCATCATGGAGTGATCACATTCCATAGCTACCATCATCCAATCCATCAAAGTATATCAACAACCCTATCCCGAAGCTCACATGTACCCCAATCCATCCAATGAATCAACCTACAAGTTTGATATTTGTGATTAAAATCACAAGTGTAACCCTAATACAATTTGAAGGGTAACAATACCAAAGAAAGTCAGAAACTTCATAACAAGTTTTGCTACACATACACACACATAATTTTCACTATATCCTCTCAAAATGAAGCATCTATTATGAAAAATTAAGAAACCATTCATCTTCTTAATTGTGCCTTGAAGATGAAGTTCTAATATTGATTTCAAAATGTTTTTACTCTCAATTCTCTTGGATTTTCCTTACAATGTTCTTACTCTACTAGTTTTTCCTCAACAAGTGTTATTGATGTGTCCATCTTTGGATTCAATCTCCTCATGTATCCCATTTTTACACCTGCAATGTTTCATTTTATGCTCATAACTCTCCATTCTTTTATTTAGATTATAATTAGGATTATAAAAAAAAGGTTTATACCTCAATTTCATTTATGCCATGTTTTAATGCTTCAAAACTATAGGTCAAGAAGCATACAAAGTAATCAAAATTTTGGTGAATTTCATGGTTTACATAATTGTCAAAAATCAGAATGTTGGCCTAAAATTACTCACATAAAACTAAGAAACGAACTAATTCTCATCAATATTTTTAACAATCTAACTGATACAATGAGAAAGAGTTTTAGTCACAGTAAAACCCTACCATAAAAAACTAACACTTGAAGGGTTATTCAGATTGTTACGACCAACAATGGAAACAGCTACACCATCTAATCTTATAGAATTCCAATTCCTAACTTCAAATCCTAACCCTCCATGTGCCCTTTTCAATGCTTTCTGGTCAATGAATTTCTACCTCACTTTCTCCATGAGAACAACAAACAAATTAATGTGATCACTACTTAAATTATTAGCATCCTCTTCAACATATTCATTCTCCACTATTGCTACACAACCAAATATCCAATCCCACTAGATTTGGAAATAAGTATCTCCAGGAAAGCAAGCAAGATATCTAGCCTTGAATTGGTAGAGTAATCATAGCTATACAAACACCATTTGAGAATATTAGTCTTGAAAAACTGAAGCAAAACCTATGGTTGGAATTCTTGATTGTATGAAGTATAGAATTACAAATGATATTCTCCTCCCTTGTTAACAAAAGATTCAAGAGGTAGAAAACTTAGAACAAAAACTGAAATAATTATGGACAACAGAGTCACAACTAGTGGTGAGCGCTTCATTTGACATATAATTTCTTAGAAATAATTAATAGCAAGTTAATCCATACAAACAATTAATGGAACCCATAGTGAACTAAGAATAAATTCAAGGAATAACTGGGAGATTATTGAAAACACTAAGGAGCATAAACAACCCAGTAAAAATGTCGGAAATGGTTTTACACTACATTCCTTTATGTATCTATGAAAATAAGTTTCTATAAAAATAAGTAGAAAATGTGAGATTTAAGCAAGTTTAGTATGTATCACTGTAAGTTGTTCATTATAGTCGTAAAAACAATAAATATAACTGCCATGGAAGAAAGAAAAAATCGATAAAGGTTATCTACAAAAAGTGGAGAAAATTCATATTAAAAATCCTTCAAAGTGAAAAAAGAAAATAGAGGGATGACTGTGAGATGATCGATGACAACAAAACAAAGATTCTAGCTGCAACAGTAAGGATTTTTAAAAATGAGGATCAAATGCTTGCAATTCAATATTTAGTGGAGCAGAAAAAGAGGAGCAATGATGATACATAGAACTGAAGGATAATAATGGGAGACCAACATATTCCCACAAAAAAATGAAATATTTTTCAATCAAAATAAGGAAAAGGAAAAAAAATAAGACTTCGGTAAATCTAATGAAGTGGAATATTTATCTATTGAGATATGCATCTAAGAAAAATGACTCTAATGATGCAAGGATACGAGTCACCTAGGTGTTTGAAATCCAACATTAACATCCTCGGACTAAATTCACTAGTCCCATGGATGCGAGTATGGATCTAAATTTCATGTATCCATCTTAGGCAAAACAACAAACCCAAGATACAAACCCTAATACATGTCGTAGTTCCTATAAGGATGCAACCATCATCTCTTATGAGAGAAGGATTTTGACCATGGATGACTTGTCTCGAGCGATGGATTTAGAAGCCTTGGTATGGGTTTCCCTCTAAATGAAGATATCACTTGCTTCCTGAAATATTAGAGGGATGACCATCCCCAACCGCAAGAATTTTGTATGAGGTATGTTGAATAATTCCAAGTCCAATTTAGTTTGTCTTCATGAGGTAAAAGTAAGTTGTATTTTTAGATAAGATGTTGAATGAGATGAATTACCAATTCCCAAATGAGACAATGGGAACATATTTAGTAGTAAAGTGTGGGATTCAAGTTCACTTATCCATAGATCTTAAAATTATGGTAAGATGTTAAAAACAATTCTATAACAACAAATTTTACTTGTGTAAATATAGAAGAGATTTAACTAACTTCTAAATTTTTTGCAAAAGTTTTTTTTGTCCAATTTTGAATCAACCCTTATATTTCTTTTCAAAATCCTTCACGTTCTCTCCATGACACTTCTATCCATGGCCCCTGCAATATATACTATTATTCTAAACCCCCTTCCCTCATATCGATAGCATGAACACACAAAAAACTAATGAAATCTTCCCTAAATGCCTCTCAGACCCCCCCCAAAAAAACACCTTCCTTCCTACCAAATCCAAATATTTGGTGCCAACTCAGGTTTCCATGGAAGTTGTCAAGATGATTGTGCAAGAAATTACAAGGTAATTCGAGCTAATTCAGGGTATGATTCTACTATGAAGTTGAGCTAATTCAATTGTGTATAATGAAATGTTGGTGCCAACCTAGGTTTAATGGAGTCTCCATGGAAGTCACCTAGTTGATTGTGCAAGAAATTTGAAGGATATTCAAGCTAATTCATGGTATATTACCATTGTGAGGTCGAGGTAGTTCATATGTGCATAATGACATGAACTAGGTGGTGAACATAAAATATTGTTTAACCATTTCATGATTTCTATGAAGTTGGTATAGGCCTATATTGTATATGGGCACTTATTATTTTTATACTTACATATTTTAGCATGATTGAGGTGGAGGTAGCATATCTATCATAAGGACTCTTATAATATATTTACCTATTTTATAAAATTATATTAAGTATTATATTGATACTAATATATAATTTACATATTTTTTAAGTATAAAGCAATATTAAAATATCTAGAGTTTATATTTAATATATTTATATATTTTACAAGACTACAATATATTAATTCTATATATATATATATATTAGGTCATGCAATTTAATAATGAACCCTTTGAGGACCAACTTATAAGTTATATTACATTGGATGCAATGTTCACAGATCTAGAAATGTATAGAAACATATATGTAAAATATTGTATTAGAGAGTCTTTTGTGTGTGTAGGAATTTGAAGACTAACTTAAGTAGACAGTCTTTCGACGTGTAGGATTATCTTATAAGTGTTAAATCAATTAGAATTATATTATAACCTATTTTACATTATGAAATATTATAGGAACCCTTTCATGTACGAGGAGCATCTTAGATTTAATGAAAGCAAGAACGTGTACAAAGTGCAAGCATGCAGACTAATGTTGCCCCCTCGTGCCCCCCTTGGACTCCATTAAAAGTACTCAAGGAAGACCTCGTTAGTTTAATTCAATATTAAAAATAATAATCATGATGATCATCAACATGTTTAAGAACTATAAAATGCTCTCACCACTAAAACTTAGTTACTTAAAGGTAAGAAATACCACTATTTCATACTCATGTAGTTGTTATCTAGTTGTATTTTTTATCCCTAAACTAAATTAGTAGTTTACGCAAGTAATTTTTAGTTGTGGTCACTTAAAATTACTCAAGTTTGGTAGTATTTAACTTAAAAAACTATCATGAC
>NWUY0300022530.1:92906-121049 GCA_004151065.3 Larix sibirica | reverse complement strand
TTTCCCTCAGGAACACACGTAGCGGTTGGGAGACATACCCGCGGTCAAGTGTGTTTTAGGCGGCAACACTCCCCTCCACCACCAGGGTATCCCTAAGAAACCCTATGCCAATCAAATGATAGTCACAAGGAATGAAGGAGAAAGGCTTAGGAAAAACAATTTGAAATTTTCCAATCAAATGATGGTCACAAGGAATGGATGAGAAAGACTTGGGAAAACAAATCTGAGTTATGATCTGTAGTTTAATTAATTTCAGATTTGTTAACAGCAAAAGAAGAGGTTGGTTTTAAAAAAAATTATGGTTGAGAGCGAGATTAGTTTCTAAATTACCCTTGGGAATATGGAGTCTATAAGACGATGATTGAATGAGCTTTTTCTTAAGTAATAAGGGAATGCTAAGGCTGGAATGAGCAAGCTACAGCATCTTGCTGTCCACAAGTACAGAAATTGATTTCAAGAACCCTAATTAAGGACTATCAAACATGCAATGACGGTATTATTACTACTAAGGGATGTAAATTCCAACTACTTCTAATTAAGAAATATGACATTCATTAACATTTCCAACAGCAAACATAAATGACTTAGAAGGGAAATCAGCCACAAATAAATTCTTCTAGACAAGGAATAAAGTTACCCGAAGTAAGCTCTAAGCGCTGATAACACATTTGAAGAAATCACGTTTCCAGCATTCTTCAGCAAATAATATCCAAATAAATCAACCTCAAGCTCCAAATAACCTTCAAATAATATTAGGCAAGATTCTCAAGTGTCTCCACAAACTTTCAACAACACCATACAATAGGAGGAGCTTCTGTTAGAGAGTCCAAGCTCTAAAGCTCCTCAAAATAAAATAATAATATCCATGTGCGAGATCCTAGATCTCTCCTAAAGGATAAAAAAATGCTATCTCCTAGCCAAATCCTAACTAACAAATCAAACACTACATATAAAATAAGAGACAAGAGAGTGGACATACCACTTGTCATCTCCTCATGCAAAATGCTCCATGCAAGGTGCCACTTGTCATCTTCTCCTTTAGCAAGCCCTTCAAAATAATCTTCAACAACCACCTCCAATAAAATATGATATATGCCAAGTCAAAAGGAAGAGAGCACTCTCCAAGATGGGCCTTGAAGATCAATCAAAATAATAATATAATACCCTAGAAGAGGTGCACCCTGAGAATTGAGCAAAGAGTAGTTATGGGACCACTTTGACCATACCATCTAATATAAAATAGTCCACAAGAAAGTGTGCCAATAGTAGTTATAGCCTCCTTTGGATCTAGGGACACAATAATAAAATAGTCCTCTGCAAGTTGAGTGTCTTGATAGATGTGCAAGGTAGTTAGACTATCCTCAATAAATGTGCAAAATGGGAGCGCACTCTTCGATGTTAACCACCTTGAGATGCCACAACAATGCCAAATATAGCAAAGTTAGTTAGGAAATTTTCTCCAATGCAATAACCAACTCATCCCTCAAGAAATGCCATATAAATACGTGCAAGAAGGTCCACTTTGGTTGTTATAAGAACCTCCAAGAGAGGGACGACTTAGGAACATGTGCAAAGGTATAGATCTATGTGCAAACAACCAATTCTCCTCAAACCATAAGCCATAAGTGGGACAACCTAGGAAGATGTGCCATAATGTGAAACCATCAACCAAAACCATCAACTCATCTCCAAATCCATTGTCAAAGCAATGACGTGACCTAGGGAAGTGTGGAAAGTAGGTATGCCTCTTCAATAAATGCGTTTAATCATCTTCAATCAACCATCAAGGATCCAAAGAGAAGTTCTCTAGAGTGGAACACTCCTGAAGAATAGATCTCAACCATCAAGTGCAAGACACACTCCAAGGCACATGCCTTAGGGATATGTGCCCTAGAGTGAGGGCGCACTAGAATGGGCTGTTGTACAAGCCAAATAAGCTACACATACGATAAGAATCAAGATAGAAGGACTCAGTTGATGGGAGAAGCTCACACTTCCAAGATTATAAGGCATCTTGGCATGACAAAGAGATTGGAAAATCTGAAGAGATATATGTGTATTGGCCAAGGATGCAAAAGCAGGTGGCAAAGTTTATTAGAGGTTGTATTCTTTGCAGCACTAGCAAGCCTAACGATAGGAAAGGTGGGTTGTACATGCCATTGCCCATACCAAACAGGCTTTGAGAGAGTATCTCCATCAACTTTGTTCGAGATTTTCCCATGTATCATACAGGCTATGATTACTTGTTTGTGATTGTGGACTGGTTCAGCAATATGCATGTGCTCATTCCTTGTAACAAGACTATCACTGGGTAGGAAACAAATGAGTTGTTTTTCACTCGTGTGGGTACATTTTGGATTGCCGAGCTTCATCATATATGATCATGATAACTGTTTCTAGGGTAGATTTTGGACAGTTCTTTGGGAAACGATGGATACCAAGCTAAGGTATCCCACTGCTTTTCATCCCCAGACCGATGCACAAACTAATGTTGTCAACTGGATGTTGGTGCAATTGTTGAGAGGTTTTAATAGCAAGCATTAGCAAAACATGGGATGAGCACCTTGTGTACAATCAACACTCATACAATCAAACACTCCATTCTTCCACAAACAAATCACCTTTTGAAACTTATTTTGGTTATCTACTCACCTTTGGACATTATGTATGGGCAGCAAAAGAAAGAAGCAAAGGTTCAAGGCGAAGTGAGGAAGGCAAGCAGATTCATGGAAATGATCCATTAAAGACACTTGAAAGTGCAGCAGCAGCTTTGCAGCTTGAGAAAAGTGAGCAGCAGTATAAAGCTAGACATGACCAGCACAAGGAAGACCATAAATTCTACATTGGTGACAAGGAGTTGCTTTACCTCCACAAGGAGCAGCCAAGAAATACAAGCCCCTAAGATACAGATCTTTTAATGTCATTAAGCAGGTAAATGAGAATGCTTTGAGGTTGAGACTTTCTCCATATACACAAATCAGTTCTATCATAAATATGGGGTATCTGAGATTGTTCGAGCCCTCCATATTGGATGGAGAAGAAGACCCTCAAGTTCTTACCACGACAGAAGACTTTGCACCACACATCTTTGAAAAATTAGAGGAGGATCTAGTTCTACAGAGAAACGAACAGGTGACTCGCAGAGGACAGCAAGAGATATGGCAGATTGGATTTAAAGGACAAACACCAAGGCGATTATGTATGCCCTCTACAAAAGAGGTTGAATCCAAATTACAACCTATTTTCTTGTTTTCTATTCTGTTCACCAAACAGGAAGCATGAAAATGTTTGTGGAGATTTAGTCGATTTCATTTTGTTGTAAGAATGGCGAACTGTAGCAGCTGCTATAAAAGATATGAAAGAAGAGTTCTACCTGGAGTTCATAACATCGAGATATTAAATACCCACCACGTAGAAATTCACTGCATCACTACAATCTTTAAGCATAGCAGTTGCCACTGTAATTTTGTAGTACGGTGAGCACCCAATGATTAACCTTCAATACTGCAAATTTCGAATTGCAACATGGCTAATGCCAAATCTAATACGCAGCAGTTCTCAGCAACAAGAATTTTAAAATAGCTCAAAGCACTGAAAGATTAACATTCAAACCGGCACAGAGCCAATGCCAAATCTAATATGCACGCAACAGTTCTCAACAACAAGAATTTAAGAACTCAAGATAAGTTTCAAGGCAAAATAATGCAATTCCCTGTCCAAAGTGGGAGGTCAGAAAATAAGTGGAAATTATGGCAATGCAACAAAATGGGAAGTCTTTTGAAAGGAAACATTAGCGGAAATTCAATTGAATAGGCGGTAGGTATCTGTCATTATCCTTTACAAGGTTCTACTAACAGAATGGGATTCTGTCCATTTGTAACGGAAGTCATGAATTGGCCAGTGAATTTTGAATATCAAGTAGTGGGCAGGAACGATGATGAGCTACCTGAAACAAGAGTAAGGGAGACCTGGAACACAGATCAAGATTTTGAGAAAAACAAAACAAAAATGGACATGTGAAGATGGGAATTGATGATTACCAAAGATATCCCATTAACATCAGTTGAGTGAACATAAAAGAAGCGAACTGGTAATATATGTGAGGCTAACACTCTATATGATGAAGCCAATTCAATCTCAGTGAGGCCATACGTTGAAACAAACATGAGGAAACATGATATGTATGAGGATGACCCCAATCAAGGTTGCAAACGGAGAATGCTTATCAAGAACAGAGCTCATAAACTACGGCGTGCGTCACACTGATGAGGCACACAAGGAAGAAAAGTAGGAACGAGTTTATAGCATATAATTCAGATCAAATTTTAGAAGAATTGTACTTGCTTGAAGAATGCAAAGAAAATTAATTACCAAAAGCAATGTGATTCACCCCATTAGGACATTCATCGAACAACCCTTAAACAGAGATAAACTAAACTGAATTTAACATTCATAATAATTCAAAAACCTAAAAATAATTCTACATTGCCCATGGGATACAGTGAAGATGGTAGTGTCTGGCCATCCGCCACAGTTCAATGTCTGCAGAGGAGGAAGAATAAGCACCAGGTATCGGTGATTTTGGAACAAGTTGTAAGCACTACAAGATTTTGACAAAAAGAGTTTGTGATTAGTCATTGACGAGTGGAGGACCCATTGCTTTTGTTTTTCTGGAATGCTTCCTTACAATCAGCTTGCCCTGCCAAGGATGTTGAACCCCTGGAAGATTGCAATCACAGCGTACCAAAGATGGATATTCCATTCAGAGTACAAAACTCACATTTAGCGAAGCTGCATTAAATTGTGGCACTATGTTGTTAAAGTCACCCACATCTTGCACCTTGCAGTTGCACTTGACCAAACTACAAGGAGCGTTCCGTGCCTTGGAGATCAGTGACCTAACACCATCTTCTCCACCATTGGCCAATTCTACAACCAGATTGGTCAATTCTACTGTTATTAATTATAAATTAGCATAAGTTATCTTAAACCTTGATCTATCAAATACTTAAAGGCTTTAATCAAATTTTTTGAGATGTAAAATTTTTTTTTATCTTAAACTCAATAATGGTTGAGAATGCTCTTAAACCTTGATCTACCAAATACTTAAAGGATTTAATCAAATTTTTTGAAATGTAAATTTTTTTTATTATCTTAAACTCAATAATGGTTGAAAATGCTCTAAAAAAATGCTTGATAATACTAAATAGATTAGTGATTATGTTTTAATTCTTTTATTTTATAAACAGACATGAATTTTTAAATATTTTTACTTTTACATAACACTTGAAATTACAAAAAACAAAATGTAATTAAAATTGTAATTAAAAAAATTATTTTTTATAATATAATTTTAATAGGATTACTTTGGTAACAACATCTCCAGAGCACATACTTGTCCCATCTCCTTCATACTAGACTGTAGAGCACATACTTGTCCCATCTCCTTTATATTAGACTGTAAAGCACCGAGGGGAGCTAGGTGCAACATAACTCTATGTTCACATAAATCAATGACTTATCAAAGTTTTATAATAAAATTACCTTGGAAGTTAATTTGTAGTCTCCCTTGAGAGGCCACAACCCCTGACGAACATAGCGATCTGCCGCTGAAATATGACGGAGCGTGTCGAGCATGAGAGCTATAGCCAAGTCGGCAACGTCATCAGTAACCACGTCTGGAGTGTAAGCGACTGCGATGTTCCGTTGCCTGCATTTGTTCAAATCCACTTTGTCGAGACCGACGCTGTTTGTGGACACGATTTCCAAGCAGGGAAGGGCGTCGATAAGCTGCGCGTCAACCCCGATTCTGCCGTTACACGCCACCCCTCGGATGCAGTGAGCATATTGGGCCAAGAAAGCCTCTTGGTTCTCCGCTTCCCACAGCTTGAATGTCGTGAATTTGCGTTCCAGAGATTCGATGAGATAAGGTATCATGGGATATGTCACCAGAACTCCCACCCCCTTCAATTCATCTGCCATGTATATTGTTCTGACTGAGTTTGAAGTTGTAACTCTGGCAGAGTAGAATGGGGAATTGTTCTTGTTATTTTTAGACGGTAAGGCCACTCCCAAATTACAATTTTGAGGCCCCCAAATTCCAATTCCGATCAAACTCGTAGATGTGCAAAAGTTGGCCTTGAGAAACATCTGGTAGCCGCCACTTTTCGGACTGGTATCCTGAATCCTCATGTTGATTGTCTCATGTTGCAGTTGCCTACTTTATGGTCTCTCGTGCGATAAGAGAAGTTTCTGGAGGATAAGCTTCTTGAAGTCCCATGTTTTCTTTAATTTTCGGCCTCTAAAACATTATGGGAATAAAGGCTCGCAAATTAACATTGTGAAACTCACTTGCATGATAGATCATTTTTGGAGTCTTACCATGTGTCTTATTATCCCTGCCCCAGGCAGGCTTATACTATTGTTATCCCTGAGAGTCTTACTATGAGTCTTATTATCCCTGCCCCAGGCAGGCTTATAATATTGTTATTCCTGTCTAGTGGTTGTAGACGGGATCGTCCCACCCAGGATAGAATTCAAGGACACTTACATGATGCTTTATGCTTTATGAGTACGTCAAATTTCTATATATGAAAAAGAAATCAATAGAGAGTTGATTTTCTATTAACTGACAAAATCAGTTGACTTTCTATTGACGAAACATTCAGTTGACTTTCTATTGACGAAACATTTATTCATGTAGTCTAAAATAAACATTATAAAGATAAAAATTTATCCATAAAACTTAAAATAAAATCTATATTTTTTAAGATATATTTTATTAATTTAAAATAATAATATATTTTTCAAGCTATATTTTATTTATGGTTACACATGAGACAATGAATCTTATTTTGTAATCATTTCAAATTACTTTTTTTTTAAATCAACTTTTTTAAAAAATCAATTGTTCTTTCAAAGAATTAATATATATACATGTCAATCAATGGATTCATCATTCATTTAATATATATCACTTGGCAACATCATTCATTTAACACAGGTCATTCATTTAATACATTTAATGTGATATAGCAAAGACTTGACATTAAATGTTTTTAAAAAACCATGTCTTGTCCGCACCACAGTTTGTCAAAATAGTCTCTCCAAATGGCATATGGCATTTCAATGACAATTTGTAGTTACAATTATTTTTTTAAACTTTAAATAATTTTTTTATTTGACAAATCTATTTGAAGGTAGATAAAATTAATCAAATTAGTAATATGCACCAATAAAAAAAATTAATTTAATACATAATATATTTCATACGAAATTATACAAACAAAACATATTAATACAAAGTCAATATCAATAAATCGCAATTTTATTATATGAAAATAAAATTACATATCAAGGATATATGTCCTTTCTGCCAAAAAAGGGGTCACGGCCAGCCGTTCTAAAAGAAAGTCTGTAAAAATGTTCTAAGAGTCCTTCTTGTACATGTATGCTTAAATTAAACCATAAACTTTTGGTCTGAAATATCGAGCAAAAAATAAAAATCATAAAAAGGATTCATGTTCACTTTAATGCCCTGCTGTAACTTTGTCCCTTCTATGAAAAGCCTGTGATAGAATTCGAAATGATCTTCATTTTGATGTTCTGATATAATCCATTGACCTACATCTAATTGCAGACCTTCTTTAGATAAGGCATCAACAATCCTGTTACGTTCCTTGTACGAGTCAAATCTTATTTTTATTAACTTTATCTCTTCAAGTAAAGCATCCAGTTGTACATTATGACACTGCCGGACCTCCTTTACCCAATTTATGACAAGCATAGAATCGCTGAACATTTGGATGTTATTGCATCCTTTTTCCAAAGCAAATAAGAGGAGAAGTTTTAAGGATAGAAGTTCGGCAAAATTGTTTGAACCGTTTCCCAACCTAGCTTTGATCTTGAAAAAATGGGTGTCAGAGAGGTAGAGGACACTTCCACCACCGCAAGCTGAAGGCACTCCTTGGGCCGCTCCATCAAAATATCCCCACGGGATTTGTTTGTTTATGGATTCTTCTGTTATAATCCTGATGGCAAGGGCCCCTTTTTCTTGAGGGAAGAAGGAGAGGATGCTCAAGCCTTGAGTAGCAACCAAATTGGTCGCTTTCAGAGGGTCACGAAAGATGGAGTTGTTTCGTGCCAGCCAAATCCCCCAACAGATGATGAGAGGAAGGGCTCTAATGAGTCTGATAGGACGATTTGCTGAATTTTGAGTCCAGTTTAGTAGAGCTTCTACCATGCTGTCTCCCTGACAAGAGTCTAGCACTTTCAGTCCATACTGCCTTTGAATAAGGACACGAAAGAAATAGATGGTGTGCATTCTCTCGGCTATCCTTGCATAGGGGACAACAACCAGGCCTAGCAAGCTGCCTCTTTTGTAGAATGTCCCATGTTGGAACTTTGTTTTCCTATATACACCACATTAATAGCTTGGCTTTGGAAGGACATTTGTATTTCCAAAGCCCTTTCCACCACCACATAGGATCTCCTGGAATTATATTTTTGATTAGTTGAAGGTATCTAGCTTTGGGGGTGTAGGAACCTATGGCATCCAATGCCCAGATTAATTCATCCTCCCTGTCCAGAATTCTAATGTAACCTCGGCCTAAAGCATTCATGTATTCATTCCAGGCTCTTCCATCATCGCCTTCCAAATTTAATTGTATTGCAGACTTCCAACCTTAGCTCCACAGGGTCGTGGATGGGGGAATGACAACCTATGAAAGGTGATAATATCCTTGGTCCTGTAGCATGGTTAAAATGGACTAGGGGAGGATATGGGCTCTTCCGCTTCCCGGCCATGGGTCCAATCCCAAACTAAATCTATGCCCATTGCCTACCTTCCAGGAAAGGCCATCCCCAACTAATTCAAAGGCTTGCAAAACTGCATTCCAAATAACAAAGATATTTGACTACCTTTTGTTGGGCTTTCAGATCCACTCCTCCAGATATTCTGGAACAATATATTTCTGGTGACGACCTTAGTCCATAAACTTTTAGATGAGATCAATCTCCAAATTCCTTTTACCGCCAGGGCTTCAGAAAAGAGAAAGATGTTCTTCAGACCCCAATCCCTGTGGCTTTTGGCATGGCAATTATTTCCCAACAAACCCAAGCAAAAGTGCCTTGTTCCCTTTGCCCCTTCCAAAGGAAAGAGAAGCACTTTCTTCAGACATTTTCCAATGTCCTCTTCGGAATCCAAGCAAGGGACATCCAATATACTGGTATGGATTCCAAGGCAGATTTTATCAACACCAATATTCCAGCTCTTGAAATCCACTTGTGACTCCAAGATTGTAACCCTTTGTCAATTTTTGCTAGCAACCACATCCATTCCACTCCACTTTTCTATAATTATTGGGTTTTAAGTGGAAACAAAGGTACTTGTGGCCTTCATCAAATTCTAACTTCTGAAAAGGAAGTAAAGATTGTATGTATCTTTATTCTTCCTCCAAGTTTAGACAAGAGTAGGAGGATTTCCTTTCATTAACTACCATACATGTAGCTCTGCTAAAGAGGTCCAAGATGTCGACCAACTTATCCATGTCCCTTTTGGAGCCATCACAGAAAACTAAAATGTCAGCAATGAAAAGGAGATGGGATGTCTTGAGAAGATGGGAGACCTGGATCCCATGAAAACTTCGATTCTGTTTGCTTCCTTTAAAGCCTTGTTAAGTCCTTTTGCCACCAGAAGGAAGAGTAGAGGGACAATGGAAAGCCTTGGCGTAGACCCCTTTCGGCGTGGAAGAAGGGGGGGGCTGCCCCATTAATCAGCACAGCGAAAGAGACCAACTGAATACAACACACTATCCAATTTATGAAATCCACCTTAAAGCCTAAATGAGTTAGGAGAAACCGGATATAGATCCAATTTACTCTGTTATAAGCTTTTGACAAATCAATCTTGATCATTGCCCCCTTAAGATTTCTTATTTTTATGATGTGGAGGCCCTCCTGTGCAACTCCTATTGCCTCATGAATTTGTATGCATGTTAAGAACCGAAATTGTTCACTTGAGATTGAGTCAATAGAATCTCCTTTAATCTGCGCACAATGATTTTTGCAATAATTTTATAAATGCCATTGCATAGAGAGATCGGCATGAAGTCATCAAAGTTTTGGGGATGATCAGATTTGGGAATAAGCACAATGAAAGTTGAGTTAAAAGGGGCATACAATCTTCCGAAAATCCAGGAATAGTCATTATCAGTTGACTACAAATCTATTACAATTACAATATACATGCCCAACTTGGCATGTATAATAAAGAAGTATTGAGAAGTATTAAAATATATCTATAAAGAAGCATTGGGAGACAATATTACTAATAACATGTATGGAATGAAACAACAAACGAAAGCTACCTTCACAATTCTATTTGCCCTTCAACTCAAAATCAGACATAACGAAATAATGGAAGTTGGAAGAGGTTGAATGTACTAAAAATAGGAAGAAAGGAGGATACTGATGGCAGGAGAGGATACCAGAACATCAAAACCGGGCCGTAAGCGTTTGTCTGTCACAATATCTGTTCATATTTCCTTCATTATAAGTAACAAATATATCCTGCTCATTCTTTTTATAGATCTATACTCCACTAAAATTTACGAATGTGATATAGGTTCAAATGTACTATATTAGGGAGTGTTGCCACAAATTTTAATGCTAAACTAATTTATGTGAAAGTGTATAGTACGAATTCATTATTGCTTTGGAATAAAATGGTAGACGAGTATAAATTATAAAATTGATTATGAGTATATCAAATCAATTGGACCATTCAATACATATTGGGAGTTATTATTGAGTATGTGATGATGGGCGAGATTTCCACTTCCAGGACTACCTATCTGCCTAAAATCAACGGAAGCTTACAGAGCACATCTTCCATTTGAAGGCATAGACTCTTTGGCAAACAGTGTGAAAATTGAGACTGTGATGCTTCCATGCCATTTTGATAAAATACTGCTCCAGTTAAACTTCAAAAGCGACGACGATTTAGTGGTGAAGCAACACCTAGAAAGAGTATAAGAGAACTAATTTTAGGCGAAGTGCAAAATGGGATAAATGAAGATGGTGTTGAATGGTTACAGTGAACTTGGATTCTAAGGTCAAGTGCATGAGAACTGGAGAAATTAAAGGAAGTTCTACACATTGGGCTTGTGGGTTGATGGACTATTTATCCTCCTCAATTGAGGATTTCTCGGATGACATTCTTGTCGATGAATTTATACAATATTATTTATCTCATGATTCAGATGATAATGGTGGATGGTACACGATTTAGTCATGGGGGAAAGAAACAAAGACAAACATTCCTATAGAACTGTCATTGGGAAGCATCGTCATACTTGGATTCAAGGAATGTTTTCAAACACTATAGGGTGAAAATGCGAAGTTGGTAAAAACATTTTGGAGTGTGTTGTTTTAAACTTTCGACCGAGAGTTTTATTCAATTAGAGCTGTATACTTCAAAAAGAATACTCTCATTTGAGAGCTTAAAACTCTCAACCAAGAGTTGGTAGAAAACTCTTGGCCGAGATTTTTTCTCAGACTAGAGTTTCTGGTAAAATGTTTTTAAAAAATCTCCTGCATTTTTCAAAAAACTACAACTTCAGAGAGGCCAAACCCATGCAAATTTTCAATATTATTTGTCAGACTTGGTACCAATGGATTCATCTCTAAATCTAGTTTCTAATTATATAAGAATTGTTTGTTTTCATCAATAATAGCTATTAAATTAATAATTTTATTCTAAACTCTATCACTTCAAAATTTCACTATTTTGAAAATTGTCTGCAATGAAAATTCAATATATTCAAAACGAAAACACCAAAAAATAGGAAAAATCATAGTGCACTTCCTCTCTCTGTCCTCTTCACAAAGGTACTTTTAGTTTTCTTAGTGATGATGACATCAAAACACAAATCGATGGATCACAAAATGTGTTGAAACATCACCATTTTTTTTCTTACTCTATTTCATTAAATAATAAAAAATAGTGGTTAAATCTAACAATTCCCCAAGAAGAGTTCATGCACTAGTACAATATTTGTAGATTGTGACAATATTTTTTTCGCTGAAATGAATAACCATCTCTAACGAACACAACTGATCAGTAACTCACTCATTATCCTAATGTAAACTTTTAAATTATATGCAGTTAGTAAACACCAAATTTATCCCAATATATGTTCATAATTTGTTTTACAAAAAAATATTAGTGTGGAGGTAACACAATTATCTACAAATATTTTTTTTAACCTCAAAGTGAAATTCTCAAAGAAAATATGACTTTAGAGGGATTGAAGTTGAAAAAACGTAAAATTTTACAATTTTCTTCACCAAGGACAAGCAAAAGGTGTTTCCCATCTTCTTAAGAAAATATTAAGACAAATTTAACGGGCATCAACAATTACACCTTATAATTAAACAATTTACATAGTGGTAAATTTGGCCCTACTTCAACACCAACAACAAGAATTAAGGTAAATTCCCTACTTATAAGCAACTAAAACACCAACAATATTTGATGTATCAACTAAAGATTATCTTAGTGAATTCATTTACCATATTGAATATAAGGATGGGAAAACAATGTGGAGAACCAAATTTAAGATGGAATAAAATGTTGTGAAGATGTACATTATTGCAAGTCATACGCTAAATACATAAATAAAAATTATAAAAACAACAAAAATAGTAATGTCACAGTCACACTAGTCTAAACTAGCAACATCTAAAAAATATTGGTCTAGATTAGAAACATCTCAAAACATGGACTAACAATTATGTAAATGGTGTATAACATATGGGGGATCAAGTATAATGACTCCTGAGTGGCCCTTCCTATATTCTTGCAAAAGCAACCAAGCACCTTTAAATTATAAGTCTTGTTTACATATTTCATTAAACAAGTTAAACTTAGACAATATGTGGATTGCACTGTAAATAAATGCTACTTAATCACACATGCATAAAAGGGGATAATTAAGCCATTTCAATGCACCTCAAGGGAAGGCCAATAGCTTAGAAATAGTCTCGATAATTAATAAGGAAACAAAAATGCTCACATGACCATGGCCACATTTTGTTGGAGCTATGGTCCTACTTCTTTGCTTGGTTATTACCACATTCTACTAGAGTTATTTGCCTCATTATTATCATGACCATTGTGTGAACCAAAACCACCATGAAAGTACAATGACTAAAAGTTGAAACAAGGTTACCATAATACCCATTTTTAGGAATTTAGAGATTTTTGCACTTGCCATTTTAGTTTATACGATAAGAATATGAGTGGGTTCATAAATCCATTATTTTCAAATTAGTATTCATAAAGGTCATATTTTGTTCTGCATCCCTCTTACATGAATAATTCGAATAAATAAAATCAAAGACCAACATTAAATTCATATATGGTATGTGTAGATCTTCCAAATCACAATGAACATGTTAGTAACTAATGATAGACCATTCAAACCACGAAGAACAAGTGGGTAACTAATGAACATGAACAACTCAAATCCATCACACTTACTTAAAACTAAAGCTAAAGTCCATATTCTCTCAAAACACCATAGACAATGAGCGAAATCTAGAATGAATCAAATCAAGTTCTTTAAAAATAAGCCCATAATGCATCAAAATTGACAAGACTAAAAATAGGAATGCACATTTTTTAGGCATCGAAGATAAATTAAGTTTAGGAATCACTACATTGTATATTTGAATGAGAAAAACAAGCATATACTTATATAAACACTTGTGAGAGAACCCAAATTAGGAACAAGCACATGGTCATCCTTCTTTCCAACACTTTCTCAAAATGACATTCCAACCAATTTCTGCAACCAATGACATCCATTACCCAAAACCCCAAAACTTAAAGGACAAAACCTAAAGCTAGGTAAGGACCTAATGTCCTTAAACAAAGGGTCAATAAAGTAAGGTCTTGATGAATCGTTTATGAAAGGTCCTAAAAATAAGATCGAACCATTGAAGTCCTAATTGACAAAGCCCTTTGAAATTAAGGTTCAAAAGACCTTAGTTGGTCTTAAAGGGATTTCATTAGGTTGGTCTTAAATTGCACCTTGATGGGAATCAAAACTCACCCCTTTCTCGAAGCCAACTTTCCCACTAACCAATATAGTGGGCACCACTTCATAACTCTCGAAATAGGGTCCATTTCCTATATCTATGCTCCTACCAGAGGTTGTCATGTAAACTAAAACCACCATGAAAGACAATGACTTAAATTTGAAATAAAACCTTGGTAATAAAACTTCATGGAAATCAACTGAGATTTTTTTAGAATATAGAAAACAAGGAAAAAATGTTTCCAACCAAGAAAAAATCACCTACCATTTACCATTACACCATTAATCCTTAATAAGTGATGGAAGCCAAGATCATGACCAATATAGGGTTAATCCATGACATCTTCTAGAAGTAGAATCTATAAGCGAAAGCCCTATATATATGAGCACCATGGCATGTTGACTCTTCATAGAGGGTTTGAGAGGCCAACTATCTCAACATGCCATCACCATAGTCCAATTGTAATATGGAGCACAAGCAAAAATGGTGGCATCAACAAAACAAAACTCAAATATAACCTAGGGATCCCCATGTCAACCGTATTCCCTCGAGGAACACATTGGGGAACTTTCACTACTTTTTTTGTGAATCATTGGCAATGCAACCATCAATAGGTATACATAGAAAAAAGAAAAACCCAAGCATAACTACTACAATAACCTCCATCTCTAGTCTCTCGTCAAAGAATGGAGATATAGGCTAAAGGCTGAATGCGATTGATGTTTATAAACCAATGTTTTTTCCACTAGAAATGTTACCTCCACTAGTGCCATGGATTAAGAGGGAAGATGTTTTAAAAGATCTATAACTGTTTTGAAGGATCTATAACTACATAGTCTACCTTTGAAACCAACCATTGATCTACACAAAATGGAGATCCTTGGTGCACCTACAATTGAACACTTTAGAACCACATGAACAATAGTTGTAATAACCTGACAACACCGAGCTCTTTAAAATCCACAAATGTCAAGGTTTGAAATGTTGGCACTTTCATCATTAGTAATCTCCTTACCATATAATTCTCCTGGACTAAAGCTACTATTATCACTAGTAATTTTTCAAGTGACAAGTTTCTTTCCACGCTCACAATGCCTCCTCCTCAATGTTACAACTTAAGCTAACCAAGTTACAACTCCCTCTAGTGCCCCTTTGTTAACAAAGATGGAGAAGATGGCAAGGGCTTAGACATAGTTTCTAATGCTCTTAATCATCATAGAGATGCCCATCATTTTATGATTTTTGTTGAAGGGTTCATAGAACTGACATCGATATGGTCGATGGATTTCCATATTTCTATATATTGTGTTTTTTCTTTATATATTGTGCTATGACATATCTCCAAATCTTTGCATTATGCTATCAAATATACAAATCAGAATTACACTCTATCTAAGTTGTGTTAAATTATGAGATAGAACAATTCATCAAATAAATATAATTTTAAGTTTTTAAAAAATAAAAATATTACATCCAACTTTGAATATCTAATTTAAGAACTTTTTGAACACAATTTTTTATATTTTTAATCTTTATTTTTGAATAATCAATAATAAAAAAACATCACATCCAAATTCTTGGACCAAAAAAAAACAAAAAACAAAAAACAAAAAAAAATATATTTCCATATAAGCTGTAAAAATGCTATAATTTAATAACAATATATTCAAAATTAAATCACATCATGTCATTTGACTCCATGCATAAGCCCATGTCAACTTTGAATGGCTTGATTTCAATTCTCTCCAACAAGGAAATGTCCATGGTACATAGGACCGCGTGCTTCTCCCCTTCAAGACTCAACCACCACCCATTGGGAGAGAGAGAGGGGAAGGAATGAACCTCCCATCCCATGTGCACAGCCTTGAATCCCACTCCAAGCGATAGTGCACCATCATTTGTTCAACAGCTATTTAAACCAGGATCATTTCAGATATTGCGGTGTCGACATTGCATTTTCATTTGAAAAAGGTTTGCTCCTCTTCCTCCATCACATAAGAGGATTTAATCGGACCGAGTCAGGTCATCGAGAGGAGGAGGAACAACCTCCTCGAGGGCCAAACCCAAGAACAAGTACATCGGAGGAGGTTTCAAAACAATCCGTGGAGGAAGAGGTAAGGGGTTATGCACGACTCGTCCATATAGAAAGTTTGTTGTTTAATCCAGTGGGGATAAATTCCTGGGTCTTACTTCCCTTGTAGCTTATCTTATACCTCTTGTTTTTATTTTTCTGGGTTCATGAAATAATTTGTTCTGTGATTGGTTCTATAGAATGAATATGGCTGTGTGCTACATATTTTCCCTTTTTGGGATCTCATGGGTCATGGATTACAGTTTTAATGTTTGATTGTCACCTCCTACGTTGTGGGGTCGCCCTCTCTGTGCTTAACAAGAACGGTGAGAGATACCCATCAATGGCTAGACATCTGCTTCTTCAGACCCCTGTTTGTTAACACTTTTGCATTACTTGAATCTAAGTTCATTCAGTAACATGTTCTGGCACCTCGTGTGTCTTTTTACACATGCCGAACTTCAGGATCTACAAACTGTCGAACATAGTTGCAGGTTAAGTCATGAGGTTCTTATAATTGTATGTGGCTGGATTTGCAGACAATATACAATACCCAATTGCTTGGTTGTAAGGTCTTAGACAATCGATACTTTGTTGGGTGAGAAACCTGAAGAGTATCTGGTTATTACATTAGGTTGCAGGTTGCAACCTCTATTTTGGCTTCTTCGACAGTCCGTAACTGGAGTGATTAGCACAAAAGATTTCTTGTGTTTTCTGGTAAGCAATGATTTTCATTTTATTCCAGTTATTACTATCTCTTGAAGAAAATAATTGGCATTTTCCACGATAGACTGTAAAGATAGTTTCGTTCAATGTTTTTTCAAGTTTGAAGAAGTTTTCCAAAGGTCCATGCCCGGTTGTTGACTTGTTTATTAGGGTGGGTGATCTTTGAATCCTTTTGTATTTATTTAGCTGGCAGTAGTTCTTGAAGAGAATCAGATGGTTTGATTATGGGATAGATCTTGAGTTGGTCTTAGTTCGAAATTTTAAATTTTGTTCTGATGTTGATTTCTTCATCAGGTTTGGGATTTGTTGAATTGTTGTTCTTGAATAATATAAAGAGTTGCTGCATATGGATGCTTTGGATTATCTACCCAATTAATGATTTTTGAGCTTTTTACGATGTAGCATATATGTTAACTAAGATTTTTAGGAAAACAACTATCTCATTTTAATGTCATGCTTATCGTTTCCCCCCTTCCCAAATGTTGGGACATTAAACTGGAATGTGCTAGACAAGTACGTGATAGCAGCCTGTATCGGTCCAGATTGCTGCTTCCTTATTTTGGGAAACATTTCCTGACATGGTTTGTGTGTCTGTCGATAGCTTTGACATTAAAATTTTCTACTTATGGAATTTTTTGAATTTAAGGACTGTATTTGATTCTTGAGGAACACGATTTTCTTCGGTCAATATCCTGTCCTGGATATCCAACAAGGGCACGAGTTACATTGTAGAGATAAAGGCATTGCAGTGTTATCCAGTATATCTAGTGAACTCAAGCTCTGTTTTAGTAAGGGTTCGTCTTGCAATAAAATGAGGAATTTAAAATATAAAAACCTGAAATAGTGATCCCTGCAAATTATCTATCTATGAGCAAAAATCTAACCACCTTGTCTTATTTGGGACTCCAAAATTTCAATTATTGCACTGAGAGGAGTGAGGTGCTCTACAGCCAATATGGGGGAGATGTTGTAACGTAATGTAACGTAACATAACGTAACGTTACATTANATTAGGGATATTCTTTAATATCTTGTGAATGGTCGTGTTATGTAATAAGTTCACTGAGTGAACCCCACGTGCTTCAAAATGACAACACCAAAAAATAGGAAAACTCATAGTGCACTTCCTCTCCCTGTCCTCTTCACAAAGGTACTTTTAGTTTTATTAGTGATGATGACATCAAAATGCAAATTTATGGATTGGAAAATGTGTTGAAACATCGCCATTTTTTGTCTTACTCGATTTCATTAAATAATAAAAAATAGTGGTTAAATCTAACAATTCCCCAACAATAGTTCATGCACTAGTACAATATTTGTATATTGTGACAATATATTTTTTTTTCCCCAAAATGAATAGCCATCTCTAACAAAAATAACGGATCAATAAGTTGATCATTATCCTGACACCAAATTTATCCCAGTATATGTCCATAATTTTTAACAAAAAATATGAGTATGGAGGTAACACAATTATCTAAAAATATATTTTTTACCTCAAGCTGAAATTCTAAAAAAAATACAAGTTTAGAGGGGTTGAAGTTGAAAAATTTAAAATTTTACAATTTTCTTCGTAAAAAACAAGCAAAAAGTGTTTCCCATCTTCATGTTTTGTCATGTCCCCACCCTAAGGGCTCCATGGTCATCCTTCTACCTTATCAACCGCTACAGGTTTTAGCACGAATTCAATTAAGTGCAGGGGTTAATTTTGAAGACATTAATTGTATAGTTTAATTAAATTTGAAACTTAAGTAAGGATGTAATGCATAAAATGTAAATATGTTATTTTTATTTAATTGTGTGATGATTGGATTTGATTAGGTGGCCCAGGAGGGTGCATTAGATTTCTTGTGGACCTAAGGAGTTGTCATCCACAATGGCAACTAGAGAAAAGAAGAAAAAATCCATAAATCCACTAAAAAGATGGAAGGCAACATAAAAGCAGGAAAAACTCAGAAAAGCAGAAAGCAGGATAAAAATAGAAAATTTCATAAAAGCAGGAGAAAGCAGAAAAGCAGGAAAAGCATGGAAAATTAGGAAAGCATAGAAAATCTAGGAAAAGCAAGATGTTGCCAAAAGCAGAAAAGCAGACCAAAGCAGAAAGGAAACAAAGCAAGGAAAAAGAAAGGTAAAAGCTGCAGGAACAAAATTAGTCAATGAGGGAGCATTGGTTGAGGAGGATGGACTACATTCAATGTATCTTGAGACCAACTCATCTTATAAAAGGAGGTGCACCCTAGTGCACATATTTTGTCACTTTGATCATTTATCTTGAGAGCTCTACATCTTAGAGGCTTGGGAGATGCGCCCCTAACCAGCATTGGGTGATGTGCCCCATTGCAAACCTTGATGCAGTAATCTACACAGTGTTAGTGCATCCATTAGAGTGTTATTTGCAAATCTGATCCATTCCATAGCTTGAAGGATTCAAGTCTCAAGAAATTGTGAAGAGATAGATGCATCAATGTTTGAGATTGTGATGTGATTTGGCCAGAGAAGAGGGCAATCTGAGGAATTGCGCCCTTGTGAGTTGTAGAAGTTGTTCCTGTGCCTTCAATGAGCTGCAATATGGTCATTTCCTGCCCATGGCTCTAATCCAGTGGTGAAAGTCCTTCCTTTCATTCTCAGATACAATATTTTGCTTATATGCTGTAAAAATCTTAAGGATTAAGGACTCTCTGTAAGTTTGGATTTAATAGCCTACCATTTGTTGTTCTTAAATTATGATTTAAGCTTGCTTCTTTTCAAGGACATATATTTGATTTCATATATCAGTTCTATTGAGGAATTCGTGAGCATTTGATGTTGTTTGTAATTCATTGTTTCATTGCTTGCACCCTAGTAGCAAACAATTACCTAGTTTACTGTCTGGATGATTCTAATTATCTAATGCATTACTAATCTTTGATCTGAAGATCCTGTTAGTCAAATATGATGTATTACAGCCCATCCATACCTCCAGAACAGAAATTAGGAAGCTCCAAAGGTCATTCGAATTCATCTAGAAGTTTTCTCTACCACTAGTTCAAGTCTCGCCCTTCTGCACCTAGTCAAGTTTTTTACTATTAGATCCTTATTGTCAAGTCATATTAAGTCCATATCAGGTTGGGGGAAGTCCATTTAGATTACCTAAGGTTAGATTACTTCTAGACTACACCTGAAGCAGCAGAGTTTCCACACAAGTCCTAGGGCAATTGCCTTGAAGCCTTGGGTGTAGCCCAATGAGTCTACCCAGGCGTGACGTACTCCCGAAAGTGCGTTGTTGAAGTATTGGCCTTGAGTTAACCTTATTTGCATCTTGTTAAGTGTGTCAAGCCTACCTTATGTGTGTCCAAGTTGTATATCTGAGTTAGTGTGCCTTAATAGGGGGTTGGGTACATTACAGTGGTATCAGAGCATGGTCCTCTGAACCTGCTCTTGATTATCCTTTATGAGTCCTAAGAGAAAACCATCTTCTAAAGAGAAAGATCCAGAAGAAACTCTTGTTGAAGAGGAGGGTGACTCCACTGAAGACAAGCTTCAAGGAGAAAAAGACATGTCTAACATGGATGAAAGAGAAGAGTTCAGATACTTTGTCTAGAGCATGTTGAAAGGCATGCAAGACATATCCCAGAACATCATCAAGTCAGGTCAAGAGACTCGAGAATTTCTTGCCAAGAAATTGGTACACAAAGATGGAGAAGGGAGCAGTAGTGGATCTCAACATGAAGGGAAGAAGGTATTTGGTGAGACTCTATTTTCAAAAACAAGGCCTCACAATTGGCCTCATGAATTTAAGAGTGAGATCAAGAGCCAGCCAAGGCCTACCATGCCCAAATTCACTGAAGAGAATAAAGAGGAACTAGAAGTGCAGAGTGAATCCATTGCTACATGGGAGGATCGCTATGCAGAGTATCAGACCTTGAGTGAAGATTTCAAGAGAGCCTTGCCCTTCAAGGATTTCTATGAAGCCCAATATAAAGTCCATCCAAGAGGGGGAAATAGAATTCCTACACAAAATTTTGAGATGAAGAATGTCATTGGTAAGATATCCCTCCCATACTTTGATGGTTCATCCAAGTGTACTGCAAGTGCATGGATCCAAAAATTGGATACATATTTTCAATTGAANGCATGGTCCTCTGAACCTGCTCTTGATTATCCTTTATGAGTCCTAAGAGAAAACCATCTTCTAAAGAGAAAGATCCAGAAGAAACTCTTGTTGAAGAGGAGGGTGACTCCACTGAAGACAAGCTTCAAGGAGAAAAAGACATGTCTAACATGGATGAAAGAGAAGAGTTCAGATACTTTGTCTAGAGCATGTTGAAAGGCATGCAAGACATATCCCAGAACATCATCAAGTCAGGTCAAGAGACTCGAGAATTTCTTGCCAAGAAATTGGTACACAAAGATGGAGAAGGGAGCAGTAGTGGATCTCAACATGAAGGGAAGAAGGTATTTGGTGAGACTCTATTTTCAAAAACAAGGCCTCACAATTGGCCTCATGAATTTAAGAGTGAGATCAAGAGCCAGCCAAGGCCTACCATGCCCAAATTCACTGAAGAGAATAAAGAGGAACTAGAAGTGCAGAGTGAATCCATTGCTACATGGGAGGATCGCTATGCAGAGTATCAGACCTTGAGTGAAGATTTCAAGAGAGCCTTGCCCTTCAAGGATTTCTATGAAGCCCAATATAAAGTCCATCCAAGAGGGGGAAATAGAATTCCTACACAAAATTTTGAGATGAAGAATGTCATTGGTAAGATATCCCTCCCATACTTTGATGGTTCATCCAAGTGTACTGCAAGTGCATGGATCCAAAAATTGGATACCTATTTTCAATTGAACCCCATGGCCGAAAGGGATGCCATCAAAATGACCACCCTGCATTTTGATGGAGAGGCCAATGATTGGTGGTTCCATGGTATGAAAACATTAGGGCATGACCAAGTGTCAACCTATGAAGAGTTTACTAGAAGATTGGCCGAGAAATTTGATCGGAAGGATCTTGAGATATCCTTCATGGAGCTAGCGCATTTGAGACAGTCAGGAACTCCTGAGGCCTATATTTCTGATTTCTAGAAGCTGGTTGTAATGGTCAATGATATATCAAAAGCTCGCTTTGATCCTTTTATTCATAGAAGGATTAGTAGAGCCATCAAAGGGGTTGGTCAAATCCTATAGACTATCTATTCTGCAGGATGCAATGAGTAGAACTAGAGATCTACAAGATGCCATCCCAAGAACAATATTTCCTCCTAAGGCTATTGTACCTACCAAGTTCAAGAGTCAAAGACCCCCCTTGAAAAATTTGACTGGCACTTTCAAGAAGGAGTATAATTCCAAAGATCGAGATGAATTGATGAGGAGAAAGTTATGTTTCACCTGCCAGGAACCATGGGTTCCAAGCCACAAATGTGCCAAAGGAAAGGCACATTACCTTGAGGTCTTCTCAGAGAGCGAAGTTGAGGAGGATCCAGTTGAAGTTGATGGTGAATATGATACTGTAGATGAAGAAGAACTGCCACCAATAAGTGGCAAGATTGCAATCTTGGTAGGATTACCTCATTTCCACACTCTCAGATTCAAGGGAGTGGTTCAAAGACAGAAGGTTTCAATTCTGGTTGATGGAGGTGCTACCCATAATTTCATTGATGCAGCCCTGGTGGAAAGAAGGAAGCTGCCTACTGAAAAATTTGAAGGTCTCACAATCATCATACCAGGTAATAACTTCATGGACTGTACTAGATGGATTCTGAAGCTGCAAGTGACCATTGGAGATTATACTTTGATAGACAGCTTTTATGTGGTGAATGTGGCTACTACTAACTTGGTGTTGGGAGTGCAATAGTTGTACTCCAATGGGGATCATTCCATGAATTATAAGGTGCCCCAAATACGCTTCCAAGATTCTGATGAGAAGCAGATTGTTTTGCAAGGCATCAACAATTATCCAAATCAAGTGGTGTCCTCACACAGTATGAGGTCCATTTTGAGGCATGGAGACATTGAGTGGGCTACTAAATGCCTCATCACCACTCAAGGCACCACCATTGATGTATCACAACACCCGGAGGACATCAAGAGATTGCTTAGAAAGCATGAGAAGGTTTTTGGAGACCTTCTTCATGGTAGGCCACCAAATAGAGTACAACATGTGAGTGAATTGGAGGTGGGAACACAACCCATCATGAACCACCCCTATAAGCACCCCAAGAAGTTCAAGGATGAAAATGAGAGGGCTATTAAGGAACTTCTTGAATTAGGACTTATCAGACCAAGCTTCAATTCCTTTGCTTCTTCAATAGCTCTAGTGAAGAAGAAAGATGGAACACTAAGGATGTGCAGAGATTATCGGGCTCTAAACAATAGGACCATTAAGAACTGGTACCCAATCCCAAGAATGGATGAGCTGCATGGGGCCAAATTTTTTTCCAATATAGAGCTCTGTTCTGGTTACCATCAAATCATAATGAGAGAGGAATACATACAGAAGACAACTTTCCGCTGTCACTATGGACATTTGGAGTTTTTAGTCATGCCCTTTGGCTTGACTAATGCTCTAGCTACATTCCAATATTGCATGAACAGAGTATTCAGTAAGCATATACGTAAGTATGTGTTAGTATTTTTTGATGGCATTCTGATTTATAGCAAGACTTGGGAGGAACACTTGCAGCATTTGGAAGCAGTACTAACAATTTTGGCATAACAGTCATTGTATGCAAAGTTGTCCAAATGTGAGTTTGGAATGAAGGAGTTGTTGTACCTTGGCCATGTGATTGGACAAGAGGGGTAAAGGTCCACATGGAGAAGATCCAACTATTCTTGATTGGCCAAGCCCCAAGAATGTGACTGAATTGAGAGGATTCATTGGGATCTGACACTTACTATAGAAAATTTGTCAAGGGATTCTCTAGTTGACACACCCTTGACTGACTTACAAAGAAGGAAGTTTTTGTTGGTCTGAGGAAGCTGAGAAGGTTTTCAACAAAATGAAGGAAGTGATGAGTAGTTCCGGTCCTTGTCCTTACCTGATTTCACTCACCATTTGTGCTTGAGTGTGATGCCTCCGGTGAAGGCATTGGAGCAGTTTGATGCAAAATAAGCACCCCATTGCTTTTGAGAGAAGAATTGTCAGCCACATGAAAGGAACTACTCAATTTATGATAAATAAATGTGGCCATTATGCATGCATTGGCCAAGATTCTGAAGTACTTGGTGGGGAGCAAGTTTGTTGTCAAGACTGATCACAACAGTCTAAGGCATTTTCTGACACAAAAGGAGCTCAATGATAGGCAACAAAAATGGGTGAGTAAAATTCAAGCCTATGATTTTGACATAGAGTACAAGAAGGGAAAATGAATGTAGTGGAAGATGCACTTTCTAGGAACCAACCTCTTTCTTTAATGGAATTTCCGTCTGATTGGAAGGTTCAGTTAGCAGTAGAGTACTCTAAGAATAAGTTTGCATGTGAGATTCTAGATGGTTTGGTACATGATGATGCATATAAGGTTCTCCATGATTGTCATATACTACAAGGACCGCATCTTCTTGGTTCCAGGAATCAAAACTTGAAAAAGAAAATTTTAGAAGCTGCTCATGATGCACCCTTAGCTGGCCACCCCAGGTTCTTGAAGACATATAGAAGGTGAGGAGAGGTTCTCATGGAAGGGACTCAAAAATGATGTGATGAAGCATGTGAGGGAGTGCATTGCATGCCATCATGAACAAGGTGGAGCATATACATCCTACTGACCTATTACAACCTCTTCCCATTCCAGAGCAGAAATGGGAGAGTATCTCCTGGATTTCATCACCGCTTGCCAAAAGTTCAAGGTAAAGATTGTATTTTTGTGTGGTTGATAGGCTAACAAAATTTGCACATTTTTTGTGTTACATCCACTATTGCAGCAAGCCAAGTTGTTGCATCTTCTTTATGAGAAGTATTCAAGTTGCATGGTTTCCCAAAACCATAATAAGTGATAGGGACAACAAATTCACAAGTGCATTTTGGAAGAATTGTTCAAGCTGGTTGGGACAAGCTTGGACATGAGCACCATCTATCACCCTCAAACTGATGGAACAAACTGAAAGGGTGAATCAATGGCTGGAAGGATACCTCATAAACTATGTCACATGGGAGCAAAAAGTTGGATTACATGGTTGCACATGGGAGAATTTCTGCTACAACACAACTTTCCACATATCCATTGGCATGACACCTTTCAAGGATCTTGTATGGGTATGATGCTCCCACATTTGCAGATATGATTTTGGAGATTTACCAAAAGGAAAAGGATTGGCTCCAAGAGAGTCAATACATTTTGAGAGTACTCAAGGACAACTTGCTAGACAACTCAAAATCAACAGAAAATGTATGCAAGATAAGAATAAGAAGAGCGCAGTTTTCAAGTTAGTGACTTGGTGTACTTGAGGTTGCAGCCATACAAACAATATTCATTGAAAGGAAAGGGGATGAAAAGTTAAAACCAAGGTTCTATGGTCCTTACAGAGTTGTGGAAGATAGGAGAAGTTGCTTATGAGTTGGATCTTCCAGAAGGAAGCAAAGTACACAATGTGTTTCATGTTTCTTGTCTTAAGAAGGAAGTTGGGAAGCAAGTGACAGTATCAGTAGACTTCCACCAATGGATGATGAAACACTAATACTTGGTACCAGAAAGGATTCTGCAAACAAGAGAAAAAGGTTGAGAACAAAACCATCAAAGAATATCTTGTTTTGTGGAAAGACTTGCCCAGTGAAGATGCAACATGGGAGGGTGACAAGTGTTGCACATCCAGGACTACAATTGCTTGAGGACAAGCAATTTTGGGTGGGGAGGACTGAATGTCCATCCCTAAGGGCTCCATGGTCATCCTTACTACCTTATCAATCCCTATAGGTTCTGGCAAAAAATTCAATAAAGTGTAGGGGTTAATTTTGATGTATTAATTGTCTAGTTTAATTAAATTCAAGACTTAGTAAAGTGTGTAATGCATAAATTGTAAATATTTTAATATTATTTAATTTGTGATGAGTGAAAATTCTTAGGTTCCCTAGAAGGGTGCATAAGATATCTTTTGGACCCTATGAACTATCATCCACAATGGAAACTAGAAGAAAAGCAGATAAAATGAATACATCCTCTAAAAAGATGGAAGGCAGCATAAAAGCCGGAAAGCACAAAAAAGCAGAAAGAAACAAAAAAGAAGGAAAGACAATAAAAGAAGAAGTAGACAGAAAGGAAGAAGTTCACTGGAAAATAAGGAAAGCAAAGAAAATCCAGGAAAAGAAAGATGTTTCCAAAAGGAGGAAAACTAGACAAAAGTAGAAAGGCAACAAACCAGGGGAAAATAAAGGTAAAAGCTATAGGTTCAAAATCAGTCATTGAGGGTGCATTAGATGAGGTTGATGGACCACATTAATTGTATATTGAATCCAAACCATGTTATAAAATAAGGATGATTTCACCCACTCACATATTTTGGTAGTTTAATTTTTTCATTGAGAGCATTGAGCTTCTCAAGACTTGGGAGATGTGCCCCTAGTCGGAGTGGGGAGATGTGCCCCTTTTGTTCTTCATTCAAGTTGTGGATTCAGTCATATAATGAGGAGTAATGAATTAATCCCTACTCATTTAGGTTACTTGTAGGTCCATTTTACTGCCAGATACTTGCTACCTTGCTTAGTGCTGAATATTCAATCAATTGGAGCGTTTTCTTTAGTGTCTTGTCTTGATTATGTTCTTGATGGATGATGGAGACCCCATGGGTACTTGATGATACATTTGAAGCTTTTTAAAGTGAATTATTTTACTTTAATATACAATGTAATTTTGTGATATTATGTTTTGCAAATTATCTTTTCATATATTAATTAATATTTGATCCTATGTTTGTTGACGTGCCAAATTTAACTAGTTTTATGGAATGTTGCATCAGGATGAATTCCATTGAACCAATTTCGTAATTGTAAGTTGCTTCATTTAGTAGAAATGTTAGTGGACCTATATCATCCTTCAAAACATAAATTCGAAACCATTAGAGGCCATTCAAATTAAGTTGGAAATTCCTCAGTTGAGTAGTCCAAAAACTAGTTTTATTTTCCTATCTTCCAAAATGAGTCCAATTGTTATTAATTGATAATATTAGGGGTTTTTAGCTGTTTGTGGGTATTTTAAGGCTAGAGACTTCCATATATTCACCAGAAGCCATTTGGTTCCACATAAGTCATGGGGATATTGCCTCAGAGTCTTTGGCTTTTCCAAAGGGTCATCCCATGGATGATGCACCCAGAGAATGTGAAGTTGTTGAATTTGGGAGTATGTTTAGGCTATTGTAGGTTTTTTTTGAGCTTTAGAAAGTCCTAAACTCCATCTTGGGAAAACTTGGGAGAGTCTAGAGGTGTTTGGGGTTTTATTTTTTAATTCTAGCCAAACTAGTTAGTTCTTGTGTATCTAGTCCACCCACGATGTGTTTAAACTTTTAAATCATTTAGTTAGTGTGCAAATAATTGGTTTGGTTGCATTATACTTAATTCATGGATTCTCAGGCATGCATAAGCAGCAAAACATAATGGGTAAAGGTTCCTATATTTTCCACTATCTTTTCTCACCTACAACCATTCTCTTTGATCTAATTTCTACAATTCTCTTTCCTTGTTTGAATTTCTGGTTATTTTTTAGTTTGGTAATGAAAATAAAAATGGAATGAATAAGAAGAGGAAAATTCTTTGTAGTGTAAAAATATGCTATAAAATATTCCTTTTGAAAAATGGATTATAGACTCCAAAGGAGATGAGAGGATGGGGAAAAGGAAACTGACAAAACTTCTAACCATAGAATAGAGGACTCTTACAATAGTCATAGAAGTATNCCAAGAATGTGACTGAGTTGAGAGGATTCATTGGGATCTGCACCTACTATAGAAAATTTGTCAGGGGATTCTCTTAGTTGACAACACCCTTGACCGACCTTACAAAGAAGAAAGCTTTTTGTTGGTCCGTGGAAGTTGAGAATGTTTTCAACAAAATGAAGGAAGTAATGAGTAGTTTCCCGGTCCTTGCCTTACCTAATTTCACTCATCCATTTGTGCTTGAGTGTGATGCGTCTGGTGAAGGCATTGTAGCAATTTTGATGCAAAATCCCCATTGCTTTTCAGAGCAGAAAATTGCAGCCACATCAAAGGAACTATTCAATCTATGATAAAGAAACACTGGATATTATGCATGCATTGGCCAAGTTCCGACAATACTTGGTGGGGAG
>NWUY0300022522.1:53724-69562 GCA_004151065.3 Larix sibirica | reverse complement strand
CTTTACAAAAGAAAAAGAAACCCCTCACTCTGGTATATTTGGAAGAAACACTTCAGGCACTCTGAGGCGTAACAGCTTGAATGCTCACTATGAAACCCAAGAAAGACCCATAAGCATAGAACCTCAGTGTTGCTGCTGCAAGTCTCTGCTGTACCAATCATGGGTACCATCCTTCAAAATATCCAGGAGGAAAAACTATGGCCCGGACTCATCAAGAAAACGCTGGTGATTGACCCCGCGATCCTCCAAAGAAGGTGCAATTAATCTGCGAAATGAAGCTTGTAAACCTCGGTACGATAGAAGTCAAGGGCATCTTCAAAACCTTGGCATCCCAAGGATTAACAACCAGTTTCACAAGAGCATTGACATGTGGAAACTATCAGGCATCTGCTGAGCTTCCAAGTACCGCGACCACAAATACATCACTGCCAGCTGAAAATCAAGCCCAATGAATCACACCAAAGAGCAAAATACTTGATCCTAACTTTGCAATGTTTTCTTGATATTAAATCTCTGCTTCATCCTTTCCAAGATCATTACCAGGATTAAGATTTGCCTCTGTCTGACTAGACTTGATGTCAACCAGAGAATATGCATCGTCATTGAAAAATCTGGGTTCTTTGCTCAAAATCCCTAATCAAGTGACGAAGAACAGATCTCCCTGCATTGAGCTCCCTTGTAATCAGGTGTCTTTGTTCCAACTGAAACAGTCATCCCAATCAAAGTCATCATTATCATTAGGCATAATCGAATTAGGTGGTTGGCTGTTTGAACCATTTGCTCTGGTTACTTATGGCATTATCCAGCCTGGTTTGCTGAATCATAGCTTCATCAGCCAGTCTGTTCAGTTGTAAAGAGACCATCTGTTTCTGCCACATTTCCTCCATGGAGATCATATTGGTGTAATCTCTGTTGCAAGGACATTATAATCTTCCTCCTCCCTCAAAATTGCCTCTGCTTCTTTGAAGCTATGCAAAATACTTGAACCTTGATTGTGCCTTCGGTTTCAAACAAGAGAGTTGTTTCCACTAGTCTTCTGAATAATCCAAGTATGAACCGTCGATATTAGCTGCAAGCAATCAACTACCTCTGGAAAGCAAATACTCTGACAATGATATTTTGTTGCAGTTCTGAGAAGTCTTCTGTAGGCATGTGGAACAGATTTGTCAAATGTGATGATGAGTGGGTCTTGTATACAAGAGCCACACTTGGATGAGCAAAGATCAGAGAGGTGAGTATTTTGGACTTGGACTAGAGGATCTTGATGCTGCTGGATTATTCATATGGAAATCACCATGTTCCTCCTTAGAATATATGTATTACTGTTATAAGCTCCTCCACTACTTATATGCTGAAGGAAAGGAAATGTCCAATCAGCGAGAAGTCTGCTTCTGTTGTTGTGAGTGAACAGATCCATATCTTTTACAGTGGATCAGCTGCTCTTCAAAATTGTTCCGAAATTCAAAGAAGGTTAATATAGGGCTCCAAGCAATGATGGCTAACCTCCTGTAAAACTGCCGACCCCTCACAGTTCTTGATATTGGCTTTTACAAAAGAGATTGAATACTCCCTTGTCATTAATACTGCTTGTTAAGCAGCAAGCTGGAGGGTTTTAGTATTTAAATCTTCTTTTGTTCGTAGCATCTCCAAATCCAAAGCTGCAGAACAAAAAATTGTAACTTCAGAGCCTTGGTTACCTCTCTCTGCCAATGACCAAGGAATAGAAACATTTGTGGGTGCAACCACAAGTTGAGGTATATGCCATATCTCATTAATCCTGTCAAAAGAGAATAAGTTCAGTTTCCCCTCTATGATCAAGTTCAGAGGCTCTAATCTGATCTGATTTTTCCTGCGACAAATATAGCATATCAGCAAAAGAAAACAAGATGCCCCAAAAACGATTACACTTACATCATGAATGAAACACTCAGCCCGGAACTAGTGGCTCGACCCTCCACAAGCAAAACTTGGCCCTCTTGTCTCTGCGTCTTCTCAACCTTCTCAATTCTTCCCAACGCTTGGCCAGATGCTGGAATCTTCCTCTTCAACTATGCAATCCAATGGAAGATCTGTATGACCTTCCCGTCTTGATGGCTACGGTGGATCACTCACCACCGAAACCTGATTAACTAGGTGTTAGCGCACTTTTTCACTCTTCTATCAAATCTGGTGTGAGCGTAAATCAGCGATGAAAAATGGCTAATTCAAGAAGAGAATGCCACAAAGTGTCGCGGGCATAACTCCTCTCCGTTCAGGCTGGTGCGTGCTAACCTCAGAGGGGAGTCCCTAAGTACCGGGCTGCTGATTTGTACCTGATTCTCCACAAAAAACACAAACCTGCAGCTAATTTGCTTTGGACAGTGTGTAAACACTCTGCCAAAGCCTTAGGACAAAAACTGAGTAAATACTAAACTCGCTTGGAGGGATCCTGTAGGGTTATCGTGTGAGATGGAAAAAATGGAAAAAATATCTAGTGCAAGATCGAAATTAACCATGACAATAGGGCTATGAACTATTAATTCAATAACAAAATGAAACATAATACCAACAAGAAAGAAGGTTCAAAGAAACACATCACTCCTTTATTAAAGTTTCGCCAAAGGGTTGATAGCACCATGATGGACAAATCAAAAACAGGTACAATGATTATTTTGCTCAAATATAGAAATAGCTAGTCTGGAAAAAGAATGAGAAAGTATGTATGTTGCTGCCACAAAAATCCGACTTTTTACAATGCACTTGGAATCTTCCTTTACAGGCCATGTGCCTTAGGTGAGAATGCATGCATATGGGACAAATTGTTTGGTAGTTGCATTCTAAAGATAACTGACCCTCACTGTTTGCTCATAAAAACGCGTCCTCATCTTCAATCACAAATTGTTGCTTTGTAAATGATAAATAACTCAAGTCTGGGTTTAAAAAAGTAATCAATCTCCTGTTCTATGTGAGCTTTCCTTGGTTGCACCTCCCATTTGTGACAGTCAATTTGTGATTTTTCCCACTAATCAAGGCATATGTTTGTTCACATATAACTGATACCGATAGTTGGGCTCAATTCGAGTCCAATGCATATTTGAAACCACTGTTTAGTTCACCTTTATTTTCAAGTATATCTTGGAAATAAGTCTTGACTCATGAGATTCAATATTATCTTGCACGCTTTCAAACACTACTCAATAAAATAAAATAAATCTCATTCACTTTTACTTCTTCATATGCCACAGGGTATGACTGTCTTTTGGCTTTTTTACTTGTTGTTTGACACGTATCTTCAACATGCACTACCTACACATCAAGGCAATTGCTGGTGTCACGATTTCTTATTTAACGCTTTGTATATTGTGTGTTGCCATATTTGCCATTTAAACTTGTGCCATCCTTCATAGACTGTCAGCTTGCACACATGGATCTCATACATAAACATATGTTCATCCTCCTCCAGTCCACGTAGTGTTTTAATTAGCCACAAATTCGTGGGTTGAAAATAGAACAGCAGTCTTCATTTGATTTAAACGCATTGATCTGGGCAACATCTCCCCAATGAAATCACACTTCCTTTTCAACATGCTCCTACAGCATCGTGATGGAGGCGCCTTTAGTTTAAAGTTTTATGCTTCCAACTTTCTCTTCAACATGCCACAATGGGTGAATATTGGTGTTGATCTGGCTCTTCAATTGGTTATGTTGACACATATTATCAGCATGTGCTATCCACCGACACACTCAGGCATTCCTTGCTTCAGCCTTTGTTAAATGAGCAGGTGTGCAACTGTATCTCTAGTTGGGTGATCACTTCCGAGCGACTTCTTCTACTCATACATTGACGAGATAGTCTTCTCTTCAACGCAGGAGGCATTGTTGAACATTTATGGTCTGCCAACGATGACACACGACTAGAGTAGATGTCAGAGAATCGTGGAAAATCCTGCTGGCTTGAGCACCTCTTCAACCCCTGCTGATCAATGGACCAAGATTTCTGAGCCGGCCCTGCCCTATCCTATTGCGGGTTGGATCCATGTCAATTTCTGATTTATAATATTTGCAACGAGCCAGTGAACTTCCTCTTCCTCCACTCTTTCCTTAAAACGTTTGACTAGATACATTCAGAGAACAACAGGATTGGTGCTAAAACATTGATCGCCTCTTCGCTGAGCCTGTTAAGCCTTGGCTTGACTACCATCTCCTCTTGCGAGCCAGTCAAAAAGTTATCAAGAGACATAAGGTGAGACTTCTTCACGAAACTCCTTTTTCTAAATCCCATGCCATGTTTGCAGTAGTGCAAGTACTAGGATTGCAAGTAGATCTTTGCTTGCTGGACACTTCTGAATAAAGTTTCCAGATGAACTTTCTCCATTGTTACAACATGGGGAAGGTTTTATCTGTGTAGCAGTGGGAACTAGCACATCAATGCGTTGCTCGCTACCATTTGCAAGTTCAGTTCTAGGAACAATTGTTATTGAGGCAATGTCACATGTGCTCATACTTTTCATACAAGCGCTCTTACAGAAACATTCTTTGGCTACACTGACCATTTCACATAGGTTGGTTGCACCTTGGCAACAACAGCTTTTAACTACGTCAGACAAATTAGTTTCAGCGAACCATGATAAAGTGCAGCATGAGGTAGCAGATGAGGCTCACTAATCAACAACCTTGTACCTTTATGTTTCCCTTATTTGTTGCAGTATTTCTCCCTTGATGGCAAGCCTCTCAGCTTCTTCCTTATCTAGTTTTCTCAGTACTTTCCAACCTTCTGACTTCTGCAATCCACTTGATCAAATCAATAAGTTTTGTTGGTAATGAATCGAAAACTGGAGTCAGAATCTACACTGTCAATAGCCTCTGCTTCAAACAGCCGTAGAACCTGCTCAATAAGGCACCTGAAATTCTTTTTCCAGTCAATCCAAAATAGGCTCCTGAAGCATGCATATCACTAATACTACCAGCCCAATGGAAATCTCGTTGATCTTTAACCCTGACATCATTTTGGAGCAATTTCAGGGGTTAACAATGGCGGGTCAAGGGGACAAAATCCCCCTACGGGATGTCGAGAATCCCATAGATCTTTGTGTCTAAAAACTGTAAATGATACTCTGTAAGAACTCCTAAGGAAAGTACCAATAGACCCTTGCAACTGTGTGGAAGAAAATGGCCCTGTAAGCTCACCTATGGTACCAAATCCTGTCCAATGGGTAATGGAGTCAAAACAATATAAACCACCCACTGACAAAGTGAAAAACAAAAGGTCTTCATCCAAATCCGCTGCCTTCAACCACCTACCATGTACACTCCTCCCTGTGGTAAATGTGTTGAAGTCAACACAAGGGAGAGAGTCACTTAGTCAGATGTCAATAATGTAAACACCTGCCAAGTGCGAAGGAAACCCTAAGGTACGAACACAAACTGTCACTGTGAAAGATGTTCTGAAGTCAAACAATGACAAGGATCATTCAATCAAGACCTAATAATGCTCAGCCTTGTCGAATGCGAGATAACAGCCAATGAGGCTAACAGCCACCAAGGTGCTCTACTTCTGGATCATCCGCAGATAATGTGTCGAAGTCGATGCAGGATGATCTGCTGAAAAGAAAAGCAATGATGAAACTCCTCCCTCAGCACGAAGTGATAGCTCAAGAAGATATAAGATGTATGGTACCATGGCCCTACTGATGGATGAAGGCAATGACTGACTCAAAGCAGAAGACTCAATGACAAGCAATGAAGAGACAAGATATAAGATGACTCGAGACTCTCCTACGTCTCTTCAAATCTACCCATCCTAAAGGCTCAATGCTTCGGAATATGAACAAACAGAAACCTCATCCAGGCTCACTCTAATGATAAGATACAAAGGCTCAGCATATGTAAGTCAAGACATTATGAAAGGAAAAATCTACACTATCACAAGACATGACCACATGCTGATATAAGAAAGCAGAAATCAGCAACTCTAAAGCTGAAAATGAAATAACTGAATGCAAAAACTTTGCGAAAAAAGGTAAATTGTTGTCAAAATTTTGTAAAAAATCTTCTACCCAAACCCTAAGGAGAACTTCAAAATCACTCTTTTTTTTTTTATTGGAAATAGTACTTCAAGCGCTGCCCATTAACCGACAACCCTTGCTTTTCACCGTCCAGGTCCACCAGCTGAAAAGTGTTAGGCCCCACAGCTGAATTGATGTTGTGGGGACCCAACCAAAGACTGTCAAACTTGTCTTGGTTGCCTGGTTTTTGACGTCTCTTGTCCCAAAGAAGAACTATATCCCCTACTTGAAAAGTCTTTCCTTTAGCCTTTCGATCAAATACCCTTTTTACTTGTCATTGGTATTCTGTAAAACGGTTGTATGACACATGTCTGTCTTCTTCCAATTGTACCAACCAATCAATGTAATGCTGCAAAGCCTCTTGGTTGGAAGTGAATTGCGATAGAAACTTGTATACTGGTAACCTCAAGTTAATGGGGAGAACCACATCTAAACCATCAAATAACTCAAATGGGTTCTTACCAGTTGCACGCTTTGTGGTAATCTGATCAACCCAAAGTGCATACTTGAGGCAACTGTCCCACGCTCACTTTTTTTCACACACTGTTTTCTTGATGATCCTGATAAGATTTTTGTTACTGGATTTGACCAACCCCTTCCCCTGTGGATAATAGCCAGCTGAATGGGCCAACATAATATTGTATTGGGAACAAAGGGTGACCATCTCAATGGGCCAAAACGCACTAGCGTTGTCTCTTGTGATCTTGTTCAGGACTAAAAATCTCGTAATGATATTCTCCTCCAAGAACTTGACAATATTGCTGCTGGAAGAACTCTTTAAAGGAACTGCCTCCACCCACCTGGTGAAGTAATCAATGGCTACTAAAATCCAACTGTAACCATTGCTAGAATTTTGCTGAAACTGTCCGATAAAGTCCTGCTGAAATGGATCTAAAGGTAAAGTAGGGAGCTTCTTCTTCCCTTCAAATCTTTAACAAGCCTCGCATGTTCTTACATATGTATGCGCATCTGCAAACAAAGTGGGCCAATAATACCCACATGCATAATCTTGTGTGCTGTGGTTTTGGCTAAGAAATGACCACCGCATGATCCTGCATGCAACTCATGCAAAATGTCTTTGGACTCTTCTAAACTCACACCACGTAAGATAATTCCATCAGGATTTCTCCATCCTAAGCCACCCTACATGAAACAATACTTGGAAGCCTGAAGCTGTAAAGATCGCCTTTGCGTCTTATTGAGGTTAGATGGACAAGAAAAATTCCTCAAATAAAATATAATATCTGAATACCAATCGCAATGCTCTAATAGAGAGTTTACTTGTTGCTCTGCCTGAATGTCAAGTATCCCACCCAAACTACTCTCAACCATCAATTTTGCAAGCCCTTGACTTTGATTAGCCTGGTTGGTCTGATCTCCAAGTCATACTCTTGGATTTTGGTAATCTATCTCCCTCTAGTCCAGACTCCCACTACAGGGAACACTTCCCTAGGTACAAAAACTAACATGGTGTGGAACGTAAGCAATTATTCTAGCATTCCAAAAGTATTCTCGAAAGTAACCCAAAGCCTTCACCAGTGCATAAGCTTGTTTTTCCATTAATTCATAATTCAATTCAGCCTCTTGGAAAGCTTTACTCATGAATGCTATCGGTTGTTCCATATCTTCATAATTTTTCTGTAAAAGGTCATTTTTCTTTTAAAGACAGCAGCCATGGTAAACTCAGATGCAAATGAAAATAATTGAAAAGTCTTAACATAGTTGGGGCTTGCAAGTACTGGGGATTGAGATAAAGCTGGCTTGATATTAATGAATGCTCTCTCAGCCCTTTTCTAACATGCCTGAAATAGGCTTCACTATTTCCGCTAAGTTAGGCACAAATCGCCTTACAAAGTTGATGCTACAAAAGAAGGTTTGAATTCCTCTCTTGTTTTGGGGATGAGGAGTTTCTTGTATTGCTTTCACTCTTTTAGGGTTTATTTGCACACTATCTTTTGAGACAATGTGTCCCAACAATTTTCCTTAGAACACCCCAGGAAGGATTTTTTGGGATTCAATGATATGCCAAGGGACTTGCACTTGTCAAAAATCTTTTGTAAGTGAGATACATGATCAATTCAATTTTTAGAAAATACAGTCATGTCATCTTGATAGAGTACTATGAATTTGAAAAGATAATAAAAAAAATCAAAATCCATAGCACGCTGGGAAAGTAGCTCCAGCATTCATAAGTCCAAATGGCATGCAAATGTATGCATATGTCCCCCATGGGGTTGTGAAAGTAGTTTTATACCTATCTTCTTTGGCAACCAATACATGATTGTAACCTAAAAAACCATCTAGCATATACATCACATACTAGATCCCGTTAATGATTGAAGAACATGCTCCATGCTTGGAAGTGGATAATTGTCTTTTAAAGAAGCAATGTTGAGATTGCGAAAATCAATACAAATCCCTATCTCCCATTCTTTTTCTTACTGGAACCACATTCGCTACCCAATTTGAATATCTAATAGGTGTGATGATTTTAGCTTCTAACAATTTATGTAATTCTCTTTGAATTATTGGACTTACCTTTGGGTTCATATACCTTTGCCTTTGTTTGAATGGTTTGGAATCTTCCTTTAATGGGATTGCATGGTTGATAATCTTTGGATCATAAGTCTTTGACTTATCGTAAGACCATGCAAAAACATCTCAGTATTCTTGCAGTAATGCCTCTATCTTTCGTCTTTCTTGTGGGGTACAACCTTGTCCAATTTTGATGAGTCTTGGAGATTCTTCAAGACCCACATTTACCTCTATTACTTGCTGATTTGCAAAGGCTTATTTGTTCCAACAAATACATCAGATTTATCAAACAATCTTTCTAGAGGAACCATACCTTTAGGAATCTTGTTAGACTTGAGTTAGATTAATGGGATATCATCACCTTCTCATATTTCATCAACTACCTATCCAAAAAACTTATTAATGCAATTAAGAAAACTGGAAATCATTTGTTCGTCTTCAAAAATCTACCATGATCCAATATTATCAGGAACTAAAGGTTTAAAAATTACCCCCCGACCATATACCTTGCATGTGGCCTAGGAATTGCTAGCTGAAAAGCTACTACTGAGGTTGCCATGGAGTCTGCAAGTGTGTTTGATGTTCTTGGAATGGAAACGATATTGAATGCATCAAAACACTTAATGCTATCCCACACTTCTTCTCTATACCTTTTCAATCAAGGGTTCTTTGCTTTGCACAATCTTCTCACTTGGTCCACTATAAGCTCAGAATCTCCTTCAACTTTTAACAACTTGATTCCCATCTTCCTTGCTTGCTTAAGCCCTAACAACAAAGAGTCATACTCGGCTACATTGTTAGTACAGTCAAATTGCAAACGAAAAGAATATGGAGAAACAATACCAGAGGGAGAAATAATGACGACCCTAGCTACAGTTCCTGCTCTTGATCGTGCATCATCAAACTGCATGGTCCACAATCCATTGTCTAATCTACTTTGGTGATGAAGTAAGAGGTTCTTCTTGATCGTCCATAATCATATAAGATCCCAACTCAGGCTCTTCATTATTAGATATAATGGTTCATTGTCCAACTGTAGTGGATTATCAACATGGTGCAACATCTTGTGTTCTCGAATAATCTCACCTTATGCCTTAGGTTGATTGGGATATCTGCATAGGATAGATCCATTTGGATACTACCACCAGCATCAGCTACCTAAGTCCTTGAAAGAAGCATGCCCCACTTGGTGGTGCAATCTATCACAACAACATCCATAATCAATGTTCTTTCCAGGCACTGCTATAAGCGAACCTCAAGGTCCTTGATAATACCACAAACCTGCACTTCTCTAGAATCCATAGCCTGTACATTGCAATAAGGCTTAGATATCTTCAATCCTAATTCATGCATAATCTCAAGTGTCATTACATTAGCAGATGCTACAGAATCTAACATGCAATTATGTAATATCAAATCGTTTATGAGCAAAGAGATGTAGAAAAGAGAAGGATCACCATTTACTTTTCCCGTACCAAGATATGCCTACGGATGATCCTCTGGTGGATCACATGAGCCCATGAATCGATCAACTGCTTCTCTTTGCCCCAGAATGTGGATCAGATACTTGAGTGGTACCAGAATTTTTATTTTGGCAAGCTCACCCTCCATTGAGTAAGCAGCTGAATCACGGCGAGCCGGGGCAACCACCCAAGGAAGATTTTTCTTATCATGGCAAATCAAGGCAGCCACTTGAGGAGGGTCTTTCTTTGTAGGAAGAACACTTGAAATTTTACCCTTTCATGCATATGTTTTGGTAATTTCAGCCACCATACATACAACTTTAGATTCTGTCCTTTCAATGTTTTTCAGTCATTTGACCTCCCAGAATAGTGACACTAGTAGGCATCATGTTAACTTTAAATGCATCAAAATTTTTAGAATTTAATTGAACAAAATCATTAGAACATACCTCCTTACCATTCACAATATGGGAAATATATGGTTGCAATTTCCCCCTACTATGGATAGCATGTTCAAGGTATCTTCAAGTTGCTTTGATGATTCATTTGTCTCGCATGGGACAAAAACATAGGCTGTCCTTGCAAAAACAACGCATCCTTCTTCATTGTGAGGAAACTGACATGCCCTGGAGTAATGACTGGATGAAGGATGATCAACATAATTATTTCCAGAGAGTGGTACTGGAACTTGAGGTGCTTCCAACTTCTTTGCAGGTTGGAAAGGTTTTCTAGGATGAAATGTCTGCTGACTGGATTGATGACCATGGGATTCTTTTCAATCTTGATTACGTTATTACTCAAGTCATGCAGCAGATCAACAATTTTGGCAAGTAGCTCATTCTTTTCTTCCCTTTCAATCTTCACTTCCTCTCGGAATTCTTGAGGTCCCTTGGTTATGGGATCTTGGGATTTTCTTGCTTGAGGATCAAACAACCGTGACAAAGGAAACTGAGTATACTAGGCTTCCATAATGTTCTTTTCAATTTTGATGGCGGCTACTAAGTAGTAAGGAAACATTTAAGTCCCATGGTTCCTTCTACCTGAGCAAAAAGGCAAAAGACCCATCATACAATTTAAAATAATATAATAGAGCCATAGCTGGGTTAGGCCTAACAGAAAGAGGAATTCTATGGTAAAACTTAGAAAAGCGAGTGTTAAATTCAGATACAGTCTCATTTTCATCTTTATGGATAGACGCAAATGCATCTAACAAGAAAGAATTGTCCTATTTATACACCCATTTACTTGAGAACTATTGTTGGAATGAATCCCAACCATTAATGGAGTTTACAGGAAGTGCTTTGTACCATGCTCGTGCATCCACTTCTAGGGTTTGCACGAACATCTTCATTACCACATCTTCATGTTCGACCTTTAGGCCATCAATGAACTTTAAAAATGCATTCAAGTGTTCTTCGACTATAATTGCATTATTTCCTACAAACTTTGGTAATCGATTGTAGGTCATGCATGCGGCTGTCCCTAGATCTGTGTAAAATCTAATGGAGCATAAATCATTAAAGTAAATCAAGTAGCCATGAGAAAATTAGAATTTGAAACTGAAATAACAGGAACTGGTGGGGAAGAGGAATAGTTACTGAAGTCGAAGATGTATTTGAAAATGTACTTACCACACTGTTGGTGACTATGGAAATAGGAGAAATAAACTGAGATGAGTTTGTGGAAACAGATGGGATCTCAAGCACATGTGTCCGTCTATTCCGGAATAGATGCTTGGGTTTGTTAAGCAGCAGAAATAGACCTTGGGATGGATCCAATCGAGAAGATCTTCTTAATTTATTCAGATCAGACCTGTAAAAAACACAATGGAGTCGCCAAGTAAGCTCAAATTTTTAAAAAATGGGAATGGATTACCAATGTCTTCTTCTAGAAACCGAGAAATAATATTCTTTTTCTAGAAATTGAGGAAAAATATTCTTCCTCGACAATGACGCCAATTTGTTAGCACACTTTTTCACCCTTCCGATCAGATCTAATACGAGTGTAAGTCAGCGATGAAAAGCGACTAATTGAAGAAGAGAATGCCCTAAAAGTGTCATGGGAAAAGCTCCTCTTTGTTTGGGTTGGTGCATGCCAACCTAAGGACTCCCTGAGGACGCTCATATTAGATCTGATCGGAAGGGTGAAAAAGTGTGCTAACACTCATTAAACTCTCTCTCATCGATGAGGTGCTTCATGTGATTCAAAATGGTGACAATGCATTCACCATCTGGCAGACTTTTCGGCATTTGTGTGAGACCTTTGATAAAAGTAGTCTTTTTCTTGAAGAATATTTTGTTTTCTATTAAGATGGAAGAACATGATTTTCTTCTAGATAATTTATTGAAGATTAAAGCTATTAGAGATCCGCTAAAGGCTATTGATAGGAAGATGGAAGAGGAAGTTCTTGTTATCATAACCCTGAGAAGTTTACCCTTCTTCTTTGAAATTTTTATTGAGACATTGAATATCACTTCAAATGATGAGCTAACATTTTGACTGAGTAAATTAGTGCATACGATGGCTAAACACAGTTTATGATAGATAAGTAAATTGAATTGTCTGACGTCTGGTCATATAAGTATGTATGACTTGTATGACAAGTTTTGAAAACACGGTACAACGGTTGATGACAACATTCGGTACAATACTTCCTTTTAATTTGTATGGTCTGCCTCCAAATCGTACAACCTGCAAAAATTAAATTCACAAGACCCTTTAAAAATAAATTTGTATGGTAATTTCAACTTCAAATTTCTCTGATCTTGAGTGTGTTAAATTTTTAATGTAGATCTGCTTTGATAGCAGTAACAGCCTTAATTCACTTTTAGCAGACTTTTAAAACATACATAACAGCAGTAGATGAACAGTAGTAGATAACCAAGTATAGAAAAGACAACCATCCACAAGAACACAAAATTTATCTTGGGGAAACCTTTAAAAGGAATAAAACCCCAACAAGAATAGTCTTCCTTAATATGAAATGACTGAGTTTTACATGAGCAGATATAAAGAGCAGACTTTTACATCAAATAAATTAGCCTCTAGGGCACACATATCAAGAGAGGACTGATAGATGAGGTAGAGAGCTGTCTATAGACAAAATCCTGAGCAAGATGACAATTGTCATCAAACCCTAACCATTACCACTATAGATCTGAAGTACTTGATGACCAAAAGAAGAATTTCGGAGACTGCCGTTGACTGCCGCTGACTGAGATTTATTGTTGTTGACTTTTCTGAGGCTACAGTTGATTGTTTAAACCCTAGTAGTGACTGGGCTGACTGTGTTAAAGCCCAGATCAGGGCTTCTGGACTTGGAGAATGCCCTAACAGGCTGCTGTTAGTGTTTGAATGGCGGAAACAAGCCCCAGCAGGGCTGGAACAGGGTTCGGGTGACTGAAAAGGACCCTTGCAGCTGCCTTCACAAGCTAAATAGACCCCTGCGCCTGCCTTCACAAACTGAACAAACCCCTGCGACTGCCTTTACAAGCTGAACAGTTCACATGGAGAGAGCAGATGCATGTAACCCCACGAAATTGTCTTTCAGATCAGAGATGAAGAGATCAGATGTGTGTTGTTCAATTGAGAGCACTTCTCTATTTATAATTCACCTTGGAGGATCACTTCCTTAGATTAGGATTAAACAAATGATAAAATCCACTTAGTTAGGNGTTCTTATAAGCTCCATCGAAAAAGCCAACTGATAGAGACCAATTCAAACATGGGCTTTTGATTAACCTCCTTTTTGGTCGGGTAGAAAGACTACAATACTCAAGAAAATGGCTTAGTGCAGGGGAACAAACTTGTGAAGGACAAGAAACCCAGTCTTCAAAAATCAGTGCATTTCTACTCTTTCAGATCTCCCAGGAGATAAATAGAGGAAGTTCCTTAAACCTCCAATTATATTTCAACCAAATCTGAAGACAAGCCAACAAAGTGTTAGAGCACCACACAAATGTTGTGTTCATGGAAACAGCCGATCGGGCCCATACTTCAGCTATGAACGAGCAATTAACAAGCAGATGATAGACTGTTTCATTGGCCCTTCTACATAGGTTACAAACCCCTGGCCCAATAAACCCTCTGCTTAGCATGTTATCCCATGTAAGCACCCAGTTTTTCAAGAAGAGCCACAAAAAACATATTAGCTTGACATGCACCTTCCATTTCTAGAAACAAGAAAAGTAATTGTTTGTGCAGGTGCCTTTATCTGAAAGAATGCATTCATAGGCCGATCTAGCCGTAATGTCCCTAGTAGATCCCGACCAATCCCATACCAACCAATCCGTTCTGTCAGAGAGAACAATTCCAGTTGATAATAAAGGTAAAGCGTAAGTATCCCATTCAGCACTCATTGAGGTTGATAGACCCATATCTGAGGCAGTGAGCCACCCCGCAAATTGGCCTCCATCCAAACTCACCTTCTTAACTTGTAACAAGACAAAAATGTTTTTATCATGCAGGCCCATAACAAGATTTTGTGAAAGATAAAATTTATCACCTAGACCAAGAATTGGATCCAAACCAATTTATATTTGGACTCCCCATACCGGATCCTAGCAAAGCCTTTGTTTTAAAGTATACAAGCTCCTATAGAGCCCCCTCCAAATAATAAAAGAATTTCTATGAAGATAAGGCCTCCTGATCCAATCTATAATAATGGTCGAGTGAATATACTTCCTTCTTAAAACATGTGACCAAAGAGACTTTCCAAATAATCCACACCATAAATATTTAGCTCGTAGGGAATCTGTAACATCTCCTCAAAAAAGAACTAAAATTTCGAAAAAAAAATTGGGATGCAAAACTGAAGAGTAAATTATATCTTAAATATCCTAATTATGCATGTTCAAGTGTTTTGATGTCAACTGTCATACTTATGTTTCTTTCAATCTAGGTGTTCTTTGAGAAGAGATCTTGGGGCTTACTTAGCTTGCAAAGCTAATGCTACACTTGATACTTGAAACAGATCCGTCGACGGAGTGAGGGCTTCCGTTATTTATGGTATGATTTCTTATCGATCTTCAGTTTAGTTTACTCAAGCTTTAGAAGATGTTGTGATTGTCAAGTCTCCGTTTATGTGTCCAAAAATGTACTAACCTTCCTAGAATTCTAAAGGTTGTACGAGATATAATGAGCGCCCTTGAAACAAAAATTTGATACTACGTGCATGATGAAAAGTATCACAAGGGTCGATACACTTATTAATCTTGTTATGAGTTCATTATCCTAGAGATTGAAGGTCGATGGGCAAACTATTAATAGCATTGGAAAAGTCCTATCCTATGTTCCACACACCTAACACTCAAATGATTTTCACAGTAGCTAAGGTATAAGATAAGTCCATGTTATCGAGCCTTAGCTAGGGTTTTGCAAAGCCCAACAATGCTTACGAGGGGGAATGATGGACAAGGTCTTATCAATTCGATGGACGAGTCTTGGCATTTATGATGACTGGAACATTTGATTGTGGTGATCTTCGCAGGGTTTCAAAATGGTTGTGAGTGTGTGTAGAATCTCGAGGTCTTAAATGCAACTCTCAAGACTGTCAGACTCACCTTGATGCTCTCGGCCACATGGCCCCTTCGAACCCTAACTCCCTCATAGAAGTGTTCCTTGTCATTTTTACTATTTGGAAGGTTGAGGTCTGTCTGCTTCAGCTCTCTGGTTCTCAGAGGGTTTGCCCCTTGGCCTCAGTGTGTTCGTGAAAGCTTTACAAAATTCTACCAGGTAATGCATTCGTAACCCATCAACACTTCAAGGTTTTTATGTTGTCGTTTGCATGCATCTAAG
>NWUY0300022518.1:0-18001 GCA_004151065.3 Larix sibirica | reverse complement strand
ACAAGAAACAATATCTAGGAGAATACGATCACCATTTGTTTTGTTTTTCTCATCGATTAAGTATCTATAGGTTTAATTACATCCACGAGAGAGTTTAACTAGCCGTAGGACGAATTCTCTAAAACACAAATGAAAATAAATAGTTAACGTTTCCATTTTGGAAGGTGGATAACCAATTGATATTTTTCTTGCCCAATCAAATCAACAACTCACAATATTTCATGAGAGGTCAGGGTGAAAGAGGATCATAAAATAGAAGGTTCCATGAATGACTAAGATTCTCTCTATCGATACAATTATGTAGGTAAGATATTCCCCACCGATAAAATAAATGGATTAGATTGTCCCCATGTTATCAAAATCAACAACTCACAAATATTCATAAATGATGTAGTAATATAAAAGGGAAATGTCTCTGGGACCTAGGAATCGCTCATATTTTTCCTACAAAATAAGATCAATGGTCAATATTCAATGTATGGAGGATTCTCCCTTTGGAAATCTAGATATCCATATCCAATTATAGCTTGCCATGTGTCTCCCTCCAAAGTTTCATTTAAAGGGGTTGTTATATCATTATCAAGTCCATCAATGCTTGAGAAATTCCATTAACCCTTTAAGTGATTAAAATAATTGAAGATTATTGTAAGAAAATAAATATTTCTTGCCCCTCGTGAATTCCCTTTTAGCAAATCATGAATACCTACATGTTTACTTTAAACAATTCATGGGGGAATTTATAAAATTGCGAAAATAATAATTAAATGCACATTAATTGTGGGTTTTTTATAGAATGTTCACCTAAATATGGTTAAGACCTATACCAACTACTTAAACCAATTTGTCCAAGTATAAATTAAGGCATTACGGTTGGGAAGGGGAACCCAATCATAATTGTACCCTCACACTTGAGGAATTGAGCATAAAATTCTTAGGACGTTCCCATTCTGATAAAAAAACCTTATTTCATATTACTTCTCTCTTCAAGGTTGAGTCAGGACCCTAATCCTTAGATTTCTCCTTTCCCTCCACGATGGAGAAGAAACGCAAAATCGATGGTTTTTCAATGGCCCAAGAAAGAAGAACCCAAAACTTGGTGAAGGGGGTATCATGAATAATATGTTGTTATCTCTTAAAACACATAAAATAATGTATGTGGTGGAGGTTAATTTTACCTGAAAATTAGTTATTTAGTTAGTTATGAATTTCTCATTTTCATTGATTATGTCAATGATTTTGATCTATTAGTAGTCTAACCCTATCTATTTAGGAATAATTTCCTCAAATAGAATTGGTGACCATACTAGGGAGGAACTCTTTAAGTTATCCTTGTAGTATGTTTTCTTGGTTTCTTCCTATTTTAGTACAATGGAAGTTAGTAAATTGTTTGTTCTTTCCATCTCTATCATCTAGCCCCAAGAAACATGCAACATTTGCAGTCCTTTAAGCATTTTTCCACATCATGAAACCTTCCCACAAGAGTTATCAATTTAGCACTTGCGGGTAACCATGAGTTTATTTCCTATTAGTTGTAGGACCCCACAACTTTCCTTTGAGAAATTCAAAGGTACACATGGGTTGTCCTTTAGGGGCCCATGAGGGCCTTCCTTAAGGGGAAAATTGTTGCTTGAGTATTTTTTTAGTGAATTTTCATTACTTTCCTAGAGCCAAGGAGGTTTCTAGGCTACATGTTTGTTTGATTTGGCTGCCATGTTCCTTGTTTTTCTTGCATTTCCATTGAATTGAAAAGCAAAGTATTTTGCAATCTTGAATGTTTTAGGTGCATTGTTGCATTCTTTTGAAAATTGCATTATTAGTGATTAGTGCTTTGGTTTTGCATCATTCATTGGAAAAGTAAAAAGGTATATGCATCATGTAGGAATCTAGGACATTGATCTCTTTGTTCTTTATTGTCTAGAAATTGGTTGGAACATGTATTTTCAGTGAAATATTTAAGACATTTTGTTTGGTTGAATTTCAATATATTTATCACTGTAGTGTTCTTATTTGAGTCAAAACATCATCTAGTCTCATATCCCCTTCCTTGTCTTAAGTAATCAACAACATTTAAAAGGTAGGATAACTAAAATGAACTATACTTGTTTTCTTTGATAGAAAACATACAATAGTCTAGGTTCTAGGGAATTGCTCGTAGGATGGGAGAGTAAATTATTGAAGGCCACATAAAACAAAACTAGGAGTTTGCTAGTCAGATGTAAAATCCATGATTAACGAGCAATACTTGTTGAAAAAACACACCATACATGTGTTTCAATCACAAGTTCAAGTTGAGTAAGTCATTGAGATTATCCCCTCATTGCTTTCTTATGTGCTATGTGTGTATGAGAGCTTTAGATGGAGTGGAAAGTCCTCAATGTGACATCATTTCTCTCTAGAGTTTTGGGATTAGGACTCAGTCTTGTATTCCTTTCCCATATACAAATACCTGAACCATGACTATTATGTCCAACTGGGAACTACAAAGTGGTAACTGTAGTTTCCTATCCTAGGTTTTTCACCTGGGTGACTAAAAGTGGGAAATTCTTATGGTACCTAATACATATGCATAACATCCACCTCATATCCCTTGGAGTGTGTTCATCTTCAAAAGGGTACTTGCACCTTAGGTGATTGTTATAAGATGGTGACATAAATTTCCCTCATTCCTTCATTGGTTGGACTTGGACCCTAATAATCAAAGGATGACTTCTGTAAAGTCTTCTTGAACTGATCTTCACTAATTCGATATTTGGGGCCTCATCACCTCAAAACTAGTGTTTGGAAGAGTTTCTTGACTGTTGAAATCTCTTAGGAGCTTTTGTAGTGTAGTGCTCATTTGAGGTAGCCTGCCTAAGTTATGCTTGTTTGAGTTGATTAGTTCAAGGTGGTTGAGAAACCGCTTTGTCTTTATTGAAGGACTAGATTTATTTCCGTAGAAAGCACAAAGTTTCCTTTAACGAGGTGAAGAATCAATCCCAACACACCTGTCAATGTGCTAGGAGAAGATAATTGAAAAATTGTAATCAATCATGAAAGAGAAGTTCGATTAAAAAAAGATCAGAGCCCTAAAAGAAATAACAATCAAGGGGATGCAACTAGATCTAGAAGGACTTCTACCCCTCATCCTAGTGAGGATCTTGGGCCTTCCAAGATCAAGGAATTCCTAGGTCGTACAAAAATAATTTCAATAATCCTCTAATTAATCCTCAAAACCCCTTATACAAGTGTAAAACTTCAAAACCCCTTATACAAGTGTAAAACTTCTTATCTAGATATTTTGTCCCACTTATGAAACCTCTAAATCAATGGAATAATATGGGTACTACTACAAGTACAACCTCTGCTCCCTCGACTAGTGTCCCTCTTGGGGCAGTAATCTAAATCCTTATCACTATTCATACATTATTCGATGATAGGAAACCCATTATGTAAAAACTGGTTATTGTTTTATAGCCTCATATGATTAATGGTTAATTCTTTACAACCTTTATAACCTAATGCTTTAATAATGCTTTAATGGTTAATGCTTTATAACCTAATGCTTTAATGGTTAATAGTAATGTTTTATAACCCATGATGATGACAATACTACTAAAGACAACAACATAAACTATAAAGTATCACTGAAAAGTAATACAATAGAAAGTTTTATCAATTTGTTTGAAACACTAAGAAATCCTTGTCATCATTCAATAATAAGTATATCATTGAAAAGTGCATACAACAAAAGGATTTTATCAAACTCTTTGAAACAATAATAAATCCTTGTCATAATTCAATAATGAGTATGGATTAGATAAAGGAGCACTACTTTCGTAATATGACGGTAACTTTGACATTTGCAGCAATTTAGTTGTGAAATCACAATCATGTAGATAACTCACGTACTTTAGCTTTGACATTTGTAACATGTGATCATAAATCACAGTTGTAGAATTTTGAGTAATATACACAACTTCTCTTGATCATTATGCATTTGTCCTCTTAACCTATCTGAACAAAAAAAATTCTCAATGATAATCATGTTAGTTATTATTGGGCTTTTATGGTTTTTTTCATAATTATTATTATTGGGCTTTTATGGTTTTTTCATAATTATTATTGATTCCTTATGGTTTTCTAAAAGTTAAATGTAAATTTTGTTATTGATTATATGATTGTTAAAAGTCGAGAATGTATTATTATGAATTTTGAGTAATTAATGTATTTCCTTCCATTCAAGAGAAACAAATGTTTAAATAAATCAGAAAAGATAAATTACATACACTTTTTAAACCCACCATACATGTGTAGGGAATGAGCACATACACAATGCATGTCATATGGTAATAACTTGAAATACTTTAATAACATCATGTCATAGTTACACACTCCACTTCAGATATATCTAAAGTAGTTCTTATTTAACTTTATTCCTATTTTCTCTCCCTATTCCACAAAAATAAAAATAATGAATAATTATATGTTAAACACATTGCCTCCTTGCCAAACCTATTGATTGAGGCACAAAGAAACGTAAGTTTATGTTTATTTATTTCATATTTTTTACATGTTTTATGAATATATTTTTAATGGTTGATTGGTTGTACAATGAATATATGTATTTTCTGGTTTTCTATATCTTATCAAACATATTAGATATTCATATTTAGCATTTTGTTATTATTTATATAACTATAATATATGATAATAAACAATTAAATATACATTTTTCACATCTTAGTATAATTTTTACAATTAAAAAATAATAAATAATTGAATAAATTGTATTTAGAATCCTAAAATGATTTTTACAACATTATATTTTTATTCATGGTAACATGCTCGTTCATAATTTAAAGTTAATTATTTTATGGTAACATGCTTTTTTATGATGGCCCTTCTCTGTGGTGGTGGCGGTGGGTGGCGTGGTGGTTGAAACTACCTACTCCTATAGTCGGTGGCTCCCTCAGGCTTACAACGACTTCTTGGAAAGAGGAGGCTCCCACAATGAAGGTAGTGACGATGGCCAACCCCAAGCAAGTAGACGACCCTATCCATATTGGTGTTCGAGCAATGACTCTCATTAAGAGGGAATTGTAGTTAGTGAAGGGACATGCTTCTAATCCTCTTAGATGGAAAATTCTCTTAACATCTTTCCTACTTATCTACTCTTTTTTAATAGGATTTTTTTGAGTTTTTATTTGAGCATATTGCAGATCTATTGGCACCTTGTAAAAGGGATATAGAGGGGTTTTGACCCTAAATTTAGCTTCCCGAGATGTGTTTTTTGTGCATAGTCACTTGTATGACTGATAGGTCTATTGAACAATGTGTTATGCTTTTATTAATAGAATGCAATCTTTTTTCTATGGAAAAAAAAACACTTCCTCATAATCTAAAGTTAATTATTTTAAAATCCACACATAACAATGGTTAAAGCATTTGGATCCCTTAAAAATTTAAAGGGATTAAGTACTAAATGGTGCTACATAGCTATATTTAGTTGAATAACTTATGTTTCTACTCCCTTTTCTCATTCAGGGAAGTAAAGCATCTCCAAAATGAGAGTGGACTTTTATTAGGTTCAAACATCATTTTACACCTTAAATATAAGATTCTTCTATTTTGAATGCCACCATTATACTCTTTCAAATTTATAGTGTGAAGTTAAGAGCATGAAAATGTTGTCCTCCAAAAATACCTCTTACCCAAATTTTATGTTGTTCATTTTTTCCCTTGGTTAGGTCTCTATTCTCCTTAAATTTGCCATACATCAATTTCACCATCAAAAGGGGGATTTTATGGCTTCTCACTATAATTTTGTCCATGATCATGTAGAGGGAAGTTTGTAAATCCCATGTAAGAGAAAAAACTTGTAAAAAAAATAAAAATTCTAAGATTCCTTGCATAGACAAGATAAGGTTAAAGGCCTAATAGTTCCAGTGTGGATGGATTCTACACTGTAGACATCCAAGGTCTCTAAGAAAATCAATGGAAAAAATCTTGGTGGGATTCAAAGCTTAAAGAAGACCGATGACCAATATTGTCCCTACGAAAAGCAAATTAATGTCCCATATTCCATCATAGCGGTTAGTTCTAGCAATAGGATAAGAACTTTAAACTACCACAAATGGTCCAAAGTACCCCCACTAAGTATTGATAAATGACTCATATGGTTTCGTGGCACTTTGAATAATAAATGGTGAAAAGGTTCATCTATCTCTATGAACGATTAGGATTTTTCTTGAAATCAAATATCAACAGTCCATATGTGTTAATGGGGGGGCGTTATTTTGGGGTGCTTGAATTAGAAAACTATAGGAATGGAACAGAACCACCCTATAGATCAAGATCAATGACTCATGATGTTTCACAACCGTCAAGACCATCGAGGGTCCAAAATTTAAGGGGAGACACAAATGGATAGGATTTCTCCCATGAAATTAGATTACCAATCTATACTCTCAAATGAAATTAGGGGTAAAAAATGTAAGGAGATCCATGAATGGCTATGATTTATCCCATGAAATATGTTTAATGGTCCATATTCATTCACGAGATATCTGAGAAAATGGAAACAAAATATCTAGGGGACAATATGAATGACCAGGATTCCCCCCATGAACAAAGATCAACAACTAAAGTTTCCCCTACAAAAGGAAGACCAATGGTTGATATTTCACCCACTTAACCAAATCAATGGCTCATGATCTTTTGTAGGACATTAAGGAAAAAGGAACCAAAAAATAAAAGGGATTGTGAATGGTTGTGATTTCCTCCACTAGGACAAATTGATGGTTGAGATATTCGCCACCAAAAAAGATCGATAATGTAGATCGTCACTGTAAGAGCGAGATCAATGGCTCACAAATATTCATGAGGGATATGGGGAAATAAAAGGGGAAGCTCCTAGGGGACCCATGAACAATTCAAATTTCACCCACCAATTCAGATCGATGGTCAACATCCCCATGGGGAGGTGCTCTGCTGCTTATGACGATACTATGAGGAGGAAGGTTGATGGTGTTCCATGGAAGCAAGGATGGGGGGAGGAGATCCATCCTACCCCAGGATAATGTCTACAAGGGTTTAGATCGGTAGCGTTCATATCCCTTTAAATGAAATGGGAGGAGAAGGATCAAGAGAATCAAGGTTCAAATATGAAGTCGACTTCAAAGGGGTGGCGACCAAGGAAGTGTAATCCCAAATATCATCAGATCCTCTAAATCTAGATCAAATTGAACATATTAAGAGATCGTATCCAGTATATGAAAGATCACAGCCTAATTGGAAAATTTGTGGGCATGTTTCCATCTAAAAATCCCCTAATATGGTGCATTAACTCCACCTGGAAATTGAGAGGCCATTTTTATTTACACCTTGGATCCCAGGGCTTCTTCACCATAAGTTTTATTATTCTAGAAGTGATAAATCGGGTGATGGATGGAGGACCATATTTTTTCTATTCGGTGGGTATTTTCCTACGTCCGTGGTTGGAACAGTTCTGTCTAGAGAAAGATGTTATGAGAGTTGGTCTATTTTGGATCTGATTATACTCTCTACCAGGGGAATATTAGGATACAAAAATTCTAGAAGATATACGCAATAGTTTGGGTTCCTTCATCAAGATCACGAAGCATATGAAATCTCATAGGTAGATGTCCTATGCAAGAATATGTGTCTATATGGATCTATCAAAGGAGATCCCAGAGGCTATTAATTTATCATGGGAAGATGAGGAATGGACACAACCCTTAGACTATGAACAAATCCCTTTCCAATTTCGTCGATGCCATGAGTATGGGAACCTTTTTAGGGATTTCCCTTAAAACCCCCCCCCCCTTAGCCCAAATAGTCTGAGGATGTTGATGATAAACAGTTCTCAAAAGGGAATTATCGAAAGAGGGGAGGACGACGACAGGAAACCCCTAAAATACACAAAAATACCACAGTTACTAACCAATTTGTAGTTTTGGAAGACCAAATTGAGAAAGATAAGGAGTTGGTTCCACTTTCCAAGAATCAGAGTAGTCCAAACCCCAAAAAAACAAGGCAGGGAAAGGAGGGGAGTCATGAGAAAGGTGAGGAAATGTAGATCCTGATCCAACAGAAGATGGAGGTAGAATGTGAGGGGGAGGACATGGATATAGGGGAATTGTATCTAGATGGAATTGAAAAAGCATGCGAAGATAAAGAAAAGAGATACGTTCCCCAAGATCAAGTATTCCTTCTTCAGGTGTTGATCATTAAATCCTAATCCTTGAGCCCCGTGGGGATTGTACCCAATCCCCAGAAGGATAATAAACAAAAACATGGAGAGATAACAAAGAAACCAGGGAGGAAATCAAACTGGAAATGAATTGCAGTAGTTGCACTTAGGTTGGTGGAATCAAGTTAGTACCCTACGATTAGGGTTTCTCTGGGTCTTTTATTTTGCTATGTGTTTTCAATGAAGGTTATAACTTGGAATATCAAGGGGTTGAATAACCCTTAGAAAGTTAGAATACTGAAGAAAAAATTTCAGAGAGAGAAACCTACAATAATACTCCTGCAAGAAACCAAATGTTTGGAGGCCCATATCCGTGAGGTTGGTAGAAAATCTTGGAGAGGTTATGATGGGATGGGGATCGAGGCTCGAGTATCTACACGCTAGATAGGTATCCTTTGGGATCTAAGTAGGGTCTCACTATCAGGTTTCATGGAATACCCCTGATCCATATCGGCTGAATTCCATGTAATTGGATATCCAATCAGTGCGATCCTTACTAATGTTTATGCCCCCCACCTTGCCCATCAGAAATCAAGCTTTGATAAATCCTTGAGGTGGATCCATAGATGGGTTGAGGGAAGGTATTGGTTATTAGGTGGGGATTTCAACTTAATCACATCCCTAGACAAGAAGAAAAGGGCGATAAGGATACTGGAGGTGGGAAGCATCTTATTCAAGGACACCACTAAGGATTTGAAGCTTGTCGATATTGTCATTCGGAACAATATTTTCACCTAGAACAATGAGAGGAGTGGTGACCATCACATTTCCTTCCATCTTGATTATTTCCTAGCATCAAAATCAATTATGGATCTTGGAAGTGACATCTTGACCATCGTTCTCCCTTCAGCAGGTTCATATCATTGGCTTGTTTGTTTTTGGTGGAGTGGATTGGGATCTCAGTTCAAAAATCCTTTATGCTTTGAACAATTTTGGCTTATCCATCCTAATTTTAATTATAAATTGCACCAATGGTGGTCAGAATTGGACCACGGGGAGGGACAAAGCATATACCAGTTACAATAAAATATCAAGAATCTTAAAGAGAAAATCAAGAAATGGAATAAAGAAGCATTTGGAAACATCTTCTTTGATAAAAAAAACCTGGAAAAAATATTAGAGGATATGTAGGTGCAAGGAATGAGGGAAAGATACTTCGCTGAACTCCATGAATAAGAAATTTGAATGGAAGCTAAGTTGATGGAAAGAGAAAACCAAGAGAATACTTTGTGGAAACATAAATCCAGGCTAACGTCGATAAAAGAAGGGGAACTAAATACAAAATTCTTCCATAGGTTGGCGATTCAACACTGCATCCAAAATAAGATCCTCATGCTCAGAAACGGGAATGGAGAGCAGATGGAAACCAGTGAGGAAATTGAGGGGTAACTCTGTCACTTCTTTCACGACATCATGAAGGATCCCAACCATGACAAAAGAAGGCATATCGACAGGGTCACCCAACATATCCCCTCACTTCTTACTTATGACCAAAATGAGATCTTGATGAAACTTGTGATGTTGTTGGAAGTTGAAGAGGCAATAGAGAAAATAGTAGATGGAAAGGCACCTGGACCTGATGGGTTCATGATTAATTTATTTCATCACTTATGGGACTTAATCAAGAATGAAGTGTGGAAAATTATGGAATAATCTAGACATTTGCAACATATCCTTCCGGCCTTCAATGTTACCTTCCTCACTCTAATCCTTAAAAATGAGGGAGCGGACACCCTACGAATGTTCATACCTTTTTCCCTATGCAATGTTATTTACAAAATTGTGACCAAGGTGATAGCTAAAAGATTGAAACCCATCCTCTCCTTCTTAATCTCTCTGGAGCAGTCTAGGTTTATGGAAGGACATCAAATAATGGATGGTATAATTCTTGTTTAGGAAGTAATCCACTCCCTCAAAACAAAGAAGATCCCAGGGATGATGTTGAAACTAGATATCATGAAGGCCTACGATAAGCTTAGTTGGTAGTATATACGTGAGATGCTGAGGGAATTTGGGTTCAAGGGGGAGTGGATTCACTATATCGTGAGCCTTATCTCCTCGTCCTTCTTCTCCATCCTACTGAACGGGGCTCCAATGGGCCTTATCAAACCGACTATGGGAATTAGGAAAGGAGATCCCCTCTCCCCATTCCTCTTGGTTTTGATGGCATAAGGACTGGGTAGATCCATCAAGGATTTGAAGGCTATTCATGAGCTTAGGGGGTTGTAGGTGCACCCATTGGTAGATCACCAATCCAATCAATAGTTCATGGATGATATTATGCTCATGGGACACCCTTCGGTGCATGAGGCGATGACCATCAAGCATTGTCTCCATATATTTGGGGATGCCTCAGGCCTGGAGGTAAATTAACGAAAGTCCCTAGTGTTATTCTTTAACACTCCTTGGGTCACCAGACTCAATATCTGGTGTATCCTCGGTTTCAAGAAAGCTCCCTTCCATCCAAATACTTACAAGCCCTGCTAGCGGACTCAATTGTTCGAAAAGGTTCATGGATGGAACTTATGGATAGGATGAAGAAAAGACTGACAAGTTGGACCTTCAGACCCCTCATCCGTGCTAGTAGGTTGGTTTTTGTTAAATCCATTCTCCAAGTAATGCCATTCTATCTATTTTTCACAATGGTGGTTGTCAATGATGTATTGAAATAAATCAGGAACAACCAGTGGAAATTTCTTTGGAGCAAGGTCAATGAGCAGAGAAAATGGCACTTGGTGAGTTGGGAGAATATATGCACTTCAAAAATTCATGGGGGGATGGGGTTAAGGGACCCATAAAAGATGAATGTGGTCTATGGTGCCAAAATCTAGTGGAAATGGGTCACTCATAGCCTAGAACCGTTGACGAAACTATGGCACTATAAATATGCTCTGAGATGGGATATAGGGGACCTCATTATGTATGTTGAGGAAATGTAGGGTCCCCACATCTGGAAGAAGAAAAAATTAGGGAGAAATATCTTCCAAGAAAACAAATTCTAGGAAATAAAAAATGGTTAATTTGCTCTATTATGGGAAGATTCCTGGAAACAACTTATGAAACTGGAATAGTCCTAGGATGTTCCTCATCTCAAGAAGGTGTGTGCAAAGCAGGGGAAGTTGAAGGTTAATGATTTATGGTGGGATGGGGCTGGGAATGCTGAATTTCAGGACTGGGATCATGAAGAATGGTGAGAACGGTTAGGCCATTGGGAGGAAGTGTCTTTAACAGAGGAAGCACTTCAAAACAAGAGCATCCAGATACATGATGGAGATGAAAAGCCTCGATGTGGATTCCAACCCAACCTTGGAGATTTTTTTTATCAAGGAGGCCTACTAATAAAATGGTTTGGTTATAGAAATGCCCACAAGACATAGTATGGAAGAACATATGGTATGCCCAGTTATGGCAAAAAAATTCTACATTTTTTTGGCTTCTCATAAAGCGATGAATTTTAAGAGGAGATAACCTTATGAAAAGAGGTTTACAAAGACCTAACCAGTCTTTCCTGTGCACAAATGCAAATGAAACCTTGAATCATATCCTGGACCTATGCTCCTTTTCTGCGCAACTGTGGGACATGGGGGAGGATTCCTTCAAGAGATCTAGTTGAATAAGAGGACGCACTAACCTGACTATTATCAATTGGCATCAAAACCCTTCCCAAAATCCCATCGTTAATCGGCTATGGAAAATTTTCTCGGGTATCCTAGTTTGGGAGATATGGAGAGTATGAAATGCCAGGACGTTCAAAGAGAAATAAAATTTCAAGGAAAGGGTCTGGTCCATTATCAAGTCTAGAATGATGCAATCCATCCAAATGCATTCTTGGGAGGTGACGGATTGGAAAGCTTAGGGTGTTGAATCCTTCATCTTGCAAGCCTGGGGGATCTTGGTCCCTTTTCAATGTTTTGGACATCCTAAGCCTCGCCACCTAGAAACCTCTAGTCCAAACCAATAGTCTACTCCCCCAACCGGTTTCTTCAAACTAAATTTTGATGGGGCNAAGATATCTCTAACAAGGTTGGTAGCATACCCCTGATCCATTTCAATTGAATTCCAAGTGATTGGATACCCAAAAAGTGGGCTCCTTATTAATGTTGATGGTCCTCACTTTCCGTAGCAGAAAGTAGGCTTTCTTGAATCCTTGAGACGGATACACAGTTGGGTGGATGATAGACACTGTATAATTGGATGGGATTTCAACTTAATCACATCCCTAGACAAGAAGAAATGGGAGAGAAGGAGACTAGAGGATGAACACATCCTTTCAGGGACACCATTGAGGATTTGAAGCTTGTCAATATTGTTATAGGGAACAACATCTTCACCTGGAAGAATAAGAGGGGTGGTGATCATCTCATTGCTTCCTGTATTGATTGTTTCCTGATATTGGAATCAATTATGGATCTTGGAAGTGACATATCAAACATTTTTCTCCCTTCAAATGGATCAGATCTTTGGCCTATCTATTTTTGGTGGAGTGGATTGGGATCCCAGTTCAAATAGCCTTTCTGCTTGGAATGATTTTGTCTTAGCCATCCTGACTTTAAAGATAAGGTGCACCAATGGTGGACAAAGTTGGACCATGGAGAGGGACAAAGTATGTACCATTTCAAACAAAAGCTCAAGTCTCTTAAGGATAAAATCAAGAAATGGAATAAAGAAGAATTTGGAAATATCTTCTCTGATAAACGGAACCTGGAAAGGAGATTAAAGGAAATTTAGATGCAAGCAATGAGGGAAGGCTTCTCACCTTAACTCTATGAAGAAGAAACTTGAATGGAATCCAATTTGATGGAAAGAGAAAACCAAGAGGAGACCATGTGGAAACATAAATCCAGGGTAACATGGTTAAAAGAAGCGGAACGGAATACAAAAATTTTCCACGGGTCGATGATTCATCACCTTATCCAGAATAAGATCCTCATGCTCAGAAATGGGGATGGTGAGAGGCTAGAAACCGGGGAGGAAATTGAGGGTTAACTTTGTCACTTCTTTCAATACATCATGGTGGAGCCCAAACATGATAGAAGAAGGGATATCGACAGGATCACCCAACATATCCCCTCACCGGTTACTCATAGCCACAAAGAAATATTGATAAAACCTGTGACATTGTTGGAAGTTGAAGAAGCAGTTGAGCAAATGGCAGATGGTAAGTCCCCTAGACTTGATGGGTTCTCTATGCAATGTTATTTACAAAATTGTGACCAAAGTGATCACCAATAGACTGAAACCCATCCTCCCCTGCTTGATATCTCCAGATCAATCTGGGTTTGTGGAAGGACGCTAGATAATGGATGGTATAATTCTTGTTCATGAGATTATCCAATCCCTCAAAATAGAGAAGACCTCAGGGATGACATTGAAACTTGATATTTCCAAGGCCTATGATAAGCTCAGTTGGAAGTACATCCATGAGATGTTGAGGGAATTTGGGTTCAAGGAGGAGTGGGTTCACTAGATTAGGAGCCTTATCTCCTCAGCCTTCTTCTCCATCCTAGTGAACGGGGCTCCAACGGGCCTTATCAAACCGACTATGGGAATTAGGAAAGGGGATCCTCTCTCCCCATTCCTCTTTGTTCTTATGGGAGAGGGATTGGGAAAATCCATTAAGGATTTACAGGCTAGACAGGAGCTCAGGGGGTTGTAGGTGCACCCAATGGCGAATCATCAATACCATCAATAGTTCATGGATGATATTATGCTCATGAGACAACCTTATGTGCAGTAGATGAGGTCCATCAAGCAGTGTCTCCATATATTGGAATCTACCTCGGGCTTGGAGGTTAATGAGTGGAAGTCCCATGTATTATTCTTTAACACTCCTTAGGTTACCAGACTCAATATCTATCATATCCTTGGTTTTCAGGAGAGGTCCCTTCCATCCAAACACTTAGGGGACCCGCGTGTGGACTCAATTGTTTGAAAAGGTTCATTGACATAACTTTTGGATAGGATGAAGAGAAGAATGACAAGATGGACCTCCAGACCCCTCAACCTTGCCAGCGGGTTGGTTTTGGTTAAATATGTTCTCCAATCAATGCCAGTCTACCTATTCTCTACAATGGCATCCCCCAAGGCTATCTTGAAGGAAATAAGGAACATTCAATGGAAATTTCTTTGGATAGGGGCCAATGATCAAATAAAATGCGCATTGGTGAGTTGGGAGACTATCTGCACCCCGAAAAGTCATGGGATGTTGGGGTTGAGCGACCCAAAAAATATGAATGTTGTTTGTGGTGCCAAAATATGGTGGAGATGGGTCACTCATAGCCTTGAACCATGGGTGAAACTATGGTACTATAAATACACTTTGGGATGGGAGAGAAGAGACCTTATTCGCTATGCTTAGGATAGGCATGGTTCCCACATCTAGAATATGACGAATCTTGGGAGAAATATCGTCAAAGAAAATAACTTTTGGGAAATCAGAAATGGTGAATTGGCCCTATTCTGGTAAGATTCCTGGAAATAAACTGCAAAACTCGAAGAATCCTTGGATGCTCCTCAACTTAGGCAAAGGTATGCAGAGCAAGGGAATTTGAAGGTTAACGATTTCTAGGGGGTTGCGGCTGACAACATTAAACGGGCATGGGCTCATGAAGAATAGTGGGAATGGTTAGGCCCTCGGGAGGAAGAATCCTTAACAAAGGAAGTGCATCAAGACAGGATAATCTGGATCCATGATGGATATGACAAGCCTCAATGGGGATTGAAACCCAAAGGTAAATTTTCGATTAAGAAGGCCTATGAAATATGGACAGGGTTTAGAAATCCCCCACAAGAGAATATTTGGAAGAACTTATGGTCCTCCCAATTATGGCCAAAAGTATCTACTATTGTCTGGATTTTGATAGCGCGACAAATTTTAAAAGGAGATAACCTTATGAAAAGGGGGCTTCAGGGACCTTACTGGTGTTGCATGTGCACAAATGATGAAGAAACTATGAATCATCTCTTGGACCTGTGCTCCTTTTCTGCGCAGTTGTGGGACTGGGGGGATGCTTCCATCAGGAGATACAGTAGGCATTGAGGATGCCCTGACCTTACTATCAGCAACTGGACAAAAAACCCATTCCAAAATCCCATTGTTAACCGAATATAGCAAATTTTCTCGTGTTTCTTGTTTTGGGAGATATGGAGAGAATGAAATGCGAAGATGTTCAAAAGAAAATCAAATTCCAAGGAAAGGGTATGGTCCACTATCAAGTATAAAAATTTGGAATCCATCTAAATGCATTCTTAGGAGGCGACAGATTGGAACACTCAGGGTGTCGAATCCTTTATGCAAGCCTGGGGATTCTTGGGCCCTCTGCAGTGTTTCAGACATCCTAAGCCTTGCCACTTGGAAACCTCCAGTCCTAACCACTGGTCGGCTCCCCCAACCAGTTTCTTCAAACTAAATTTCGATGGGTCTTCTAAGGGGAATCTTGGGCTGCAGGGTTTGGCGGAATTATTAGAGATCACAATGGTCGATTGTTGAGTTTGTGCATGGGATACATTGAGTTTGATTCAAACAATGCAACAGAAGTGGAAGGTTTAATACACGGTATTCTCACGACTCATAGGAAAAATTGAACCCCTCTAATACTGGAAGGGCATTCCAAGGTGATTTTGGACATGGCAATCTGCATTTACAATGGAACATCATTCTCAAAATTTTCAACAAATTGTAGGTTAGAATGTCATTTAAAATGGTTTCCTAGCCTCCTTCTAGCGCTTTTGGATCTCTCCTTTAGCCACGTCAAGAGAGATGGTAACAGCGTGGCGGACTTACTGGAAAACATGGGGACCCAATCCCGCAAAACTATTATGGCAGGTTCATTGGAAGAATTAAATGATGAGACGTTTAGGGAATGGTGTGAATCCCATCTTGCTTGGGATATGTCTCATAAGGAAAAGAATGGCATGACTGGACATCAGGAGGGTCGGTAAGAGTCCACGTGGTGTGGAGAAACTCCCACCAGCAAGAGGTTCTGACAAATGTTAAGGTATGGAGAAGGGTATTGAGGCTTTAAATGTAATTAGGGATGGGAAGCATGCATTTATCTGGACGAGAATGACGAGCATTGAAGGTGGCAGATCAGGGGATCCAAAGGGAATAAATCTGGAAGGTGCCATCACTTGGGTGGTTGACCTTAGCAGAGGTACAAAGACAATTATAGAATATTATGGAAACCTTCTATTTAAATATTGGAAAGGTGGCCATCCTCCTCGTCGAGACAGTAATATTCCTTGCATGCAGTCTGTGGGATTACTTTTTAAAGTTGGGTGCATTGTCAGTGTGTGTCCCATTACGGAAGGGAAGGATGAAGGGGCAGGGGGGAGAATGGATAAGAGGCAGAGAGTGGCCAAGGGGAAACCCTTTGGTGAGATTCGACACATCACCTGTGCCTAGAAATGTGTTGTTTGGGAGGCTCGTATCTTCAAATTGGGGCTTCCGTATGAGGTCCAGAACGAGTTAGATGTAGTCGAAGTGGGAATTTGGGATGACCCGGAAAAGGATAAATTGCAAAAATAGAGCAACATGTTGGAGTACTGGGTCATGGATCCCAGGAACAATGTGGCTCGTCTTGGGATTTATGAGAGAACTGTAGCCCTTTATTTGGTGATGAAGAATATGATGGGTTATGTTATGTGGGAAAGGAAGAAGAAGGAGGAAGGTGACGAGGTTACTATATAGAATTGGAAGGATCATTATGCAGACACCAATGAAATGCACCAAAAGATTGATACCATCATGAATGCGGTGGGGATTCATCGTCCTTTGGCCTCCTCTGCTCCAGTTGGCGGTTCAGCACGCGATTCCCATAGTCATTTTATTGAATTCCTGATTATTCCACTTGGATTCTTAGGGTTTGGGTTTATATGTCGTGTTCTATTTTTTCTTTACTGGTTATGGGTATATGTCGAGGTATGGGTCTTAGTTTCCTTTTCAGTAAGTTTATAATTGACAAGTCTAGTTCTATAATGTTTTTTTTGATATTTTGGCATGGCGACAAGAAGGGATACAATGTAATAATTCCTTAGGGTATTAGTATTGGGAGGTCTGTGGGTTCGGGTTATGTATGGGGGTTAATATATGTTCACTAAGAGCTAACTAGATGTAACTGATCCTATGTATTCTCTGTTTTCATTAATATAATATCTCACTTACTTACAAAAAAATCGATGGTCAACTTTCAATCGACAAATGATTCCCCCTTAGGGGTTTGAAACCTCTATGTAAATTCTTGGGGTTAGTCTGAAATTGTTTACATCGTGTTTATGTTACTTAATGAGATTTGGTATACATCATTTATGTTCATCCCTTGGATGGTATAATATGGATTATCACTTGGGAGATGGTATGTGATGGATTTTCATAGTTGATATAGCTTGATTGGTGGTTGTTTAACCTTAATGTTTGTTGGATTGGTATTCATGCCTTAGTTGTTGGAGTTCTGTTGCTTGGATGGTGGACACCCTTCATTGTGGCCACATAAAGAGTTCACCTTATTGGAGAGAACCCTACATGGGATGAGCAAAATTGTGCATCTTGGAGGATGGCTTCAAACCTTAGCTAACATGTTGTAGCTTGGATTCATGTTCATGGGATTAGGTTTCAACAATTTTCCCATAGGGGGTATCTAAGCCATTGAAGTACATTAATTAGTAGGATCGATGGAGTTCATGGAGGATTTTGATGGAGGGATGTGGACATGTATTGTGAAGTGTTGGCTATAACTGACCCAGAGGTTTTCT
>NWUY0300022516.1:0-14788 GCA_004151065.3 Larix sibirica | reverse complement strand
TATGATCACCAATTGTGCCATCGCCAACATGATGTCATCTCAATGTTTTCAGTGACAAAGAGTTATGATAATCTGACCCATAATGAGCTATGATCACCAATTGTGCCATCGCCAACATGATGTCATCTCAATGTTTTCAGTGACAAAGAGTTATGATAATCTGACCCATAATGAGCTGAGGAAAAGTTGACTCTCACCTCTGACAAAAACTTGAGGTCCAAGGAAGTTGGTTGGTAACACACTTTAACTTGTTACAAAAATTTAATCTCAGATAATCACATTATAAGGTGAGGGATTATGATGGTGATGATTGTTTTTTTTTTATAAGAAAAAAACAGCTTTTATATTAAGAGATAAAAGCTGACTATAAGACGTGATCGTATAAATTAGCTGATAGACTCATCACTAGTATTTAAAAGCCCCAAAAAAACAACATATGAGTAAATCTTAACCTAAGCATGTATTCATAAGTGACAAAAAACTATTACCCAATTTTACTTCCATCTCCATAGGATCCGATACTTACAAAAAGATCTCAATCCATTATCTTAAACAGCTGAAAATTAAACATTTCAAAGAGGTAATTTAACCAAAATTCAGCTCAAAAACATTCAAAAACATTTTAAAGAGGTAATTTAGCTCAAAATTCAGCTGAAAATTAAACATTGGATTGTATTTACTTGGTACGACACTATGTTCATTTAAGTTTGGAAACGGTTGGCTATGCAATGATTTAAGTGAGGATGCATCCTTATAACCTTACAACTCCGACCCACCTATATGTAGTACACACTAATGATGATGTTTTCATTTCATTGGTGGGGAGATATTTCCATCTAGAATCCCGTTAACCTAATTCTTAATCATTTTTTGAAATTAAATTACAAAAGTGTAACTAATCTTATTAAGTTTAAATATATTCTAAAACTTAAAAATAAATGAGAAATTACTTAATTACTGAAGTTAAATATATTCTAAAACTTAAAAATAAATGAGAAATTACTTCTTTTGAATATTAATATAAACAATAAATGAATACCCATGCCTCATTAAAGCTTCAAAATTTGTCTTTTAAGTATCATTTTTATTTTATGCATAAGTGAATCCATGTCACAATATCAAAAGAGCTTTACGATAACTGAATACAAAACTCAAATATTCTTTTTGAATGTGATTTGGATCTTCAACCTGGCCTTGATTTGCATTTTATAAATGATTATGTGCATTTTCTTGAAATGTTAAAAATAGTATGAGGTCAATTTTGAAGACAAACTATTTGCATTTGAAAATGAATTCTAAAATTTGGCTTTTTGTGTTCAATATGACAAATTACAAATCAATACGGAGAGTCTCATATCATGTATGTGGAAGGTTTGACAAGCATTTTTGTTAGGGTTCATAGACTTTGCACGTTACATAAAAAATGGTGAAATTTTAATATTTTTGCACAACAACAAATTTCAAGACTCAAATTGAAAATATGGAAATATAGAAATGTGGGGAATGAAAAAAAAGTACACATTCTCTATTTGATTTACTTAATTTGACTAAGAAATAAAGCACGTGCATGCAATTTAGTGAAATAAGATAATTTCCATCAATTTCAACAAAAAATACAAAAAAATTATTTGATAGATTATATGCAAGCAAAAAAAGTGAATTTGAGAATTTTGATATATGATTTTGTCAACAATACAAATATCTACAGACATTGTTAAGGTCTTACCCTAAGCTTCCCTACTCTAGGAGTTAGTCACACATTGTATAAGGTCATATCTTTGAAATAAGGCCAAGTAAGTTGGTGTTCATCAATCAATGTAAAAAGGGTCTCTTTATTAATTAAGACCCAGTAGGAAGTTAGTGTATTTGTTAATAATTTGACCATGTCAAGTAGCTAGGGTTTTGGATCTAAGAAGTCTATTTAAAGAGCTACAAGGCTATGAGAGTTTTGTCAAGTAATATTGTAATGGAGCTCCATTCAAGTGAGAGGTCACCCTACCTAAAGAGGCTTATGAACATTGCCCCCTAAAGTTTCTCTCTTAATACAAAACTCATTTACTGTCATATTTATCTTTCTATTGTCTAATGTTTCTTGTTCTGCTCTATAATGTCTACTTTATTGCATCTTAAGCTTTGTATATCCCATGTTGTTTTAAGTTACAAGGCTCAAAAACACCACGAGTGGTATTAGAGCCACCTTCCTAAGCCATCGCACTTCCAATATTTTATAGAATTTTTTTAGGCTAGATATAGATTTCGATGTCTTTAAATAACCACAGAGATCCATTGTTTAGTGGGTAAAATTGTAGTTGGGGAACACTACAAGCAACGAATACAATTAGTACTTAGTCATGATGTACCCTTGATTGGTGCAATTGTTGGACACCATTGTAACTCTTGTTGGCACCCCTTCGAGTAGTATCGCATTAGAAAGCACCTGCACACATAATCACTTCCACACACCCTTAGGTATATTGCAAGTCCCCCTAAGTCACCTGAAACTATCTAGTGGCCATCTTGTTGCTATAGGGGCATCGAGCACAATGCTCAGGAAGATAATATTGCATACCTGGGTAGGTAGGTAGTATGGATAAGGACACAATTGAGCCTCCTTAGTTAACATCTTGAGAGATTGGGCCAAGTACTATTGTTCAACCCCACACATATATAAAAGAGCTATAGTGCATGACAATCTCTTGTCTTTAGAACCGTCAAAAACCTGGAAACCCTTACCTATGCAACTTGTTTGTGAAAATTCTTCATTATGTCAAAGTAGTTAGCGTAGTGATAAAATTCTTTGTGGGTGACCACACGAAATTCCTACATCTTTGAATTTAGTAGGAATTTTGGAATTATGTTAGTGCAGTAACATTGAACCAGGAGTAGTAGTACCACCATAGTAAAATAATACTAGAGGGTCCCGAAAACAGTTATTTGTGACCTACCTCATCAAAATCCTTGCATAGTGTTGATCATTTTGATATATATCTTTCACAACCTTTTATGAGTGGCCACCTAGAAACCCTTATTTATGACATATGTCAAAAGATTTCTTGCAACTTGTTGATCATTTTGATATATATTTCTCGCAACCCTATTTTGATAGACTCGGCACCTATTCCTTTGAATTTAATAATGTTCCACTCCCATGATACACGCCCATAGCCAAGCCAACATGGAGAATACTGACCAAAATCCACCTCAACCAAATCCAAGCCAACCCACTCCGCCTCCCAACCTTCAAACCCTAGACTCTTTACTTATGAAAATGGATGTGAAGTTTGATCAAAAGTTGACCAACCATGACCTTTTGCTAGCTGCTATTTCCCAACATGTAGTACAATCTTAACCATTCTGCACTCCAACCAATGAAGTTGAGGTCACTGAATATGACGGCTCTGACTCTCTATTCCCAGAAAACCAACCTCACTCCTTTGAGAATAAAACTTCCTTAACCACCACTTTTCGAAGATTGACATGTGCAAATTTGATTATTTTAACCCCTCGAGTTAGGTGACCCAAATGGAACATTATTTTTCTCTCCATGGTATTAAAGATGATCTTTGGAAGTAGAAAATAAAGGGTTTTATATTTAGATTTTGAATTATGGAAATGGTGGAAATGGTACCAGAAATATTATCATTGTTATGTCCCTTAGAGCCAATTTATGAAGATCCTTCATGAGAGTTTTGATTGTGACACTCACTATTTGGGAAGGTTGACCAAATTGTGCTAAAATGGCACTATTATGGAATATATTATAATGTTTGAGTAGTTGAAAATCCACACAAAATTCCTCTCTAATTATTTTTTGGGGGGGATGTTTCATATGTAGTATCAAGGAGGAAATTTGTGCACATATCCTGATGCAACAACCCTTTACTTGGTTGGAAGCTTGTGATATAGATCGCAAAGATGAATTGGTGATCAATACCCAACCCAAGATCCGTTGATTTCCCACATGCACCATGTCTCGCATGGATCCTCCTCCCAAAAACTCCACCACCCTACAACTCTGAATCCATAAGTTGACCTTGGATTCCATGGTTGAGTGCTAGTGCCTTAGCCTTTGCTATAACTAAGATAAAAAATATTTCAAAGGGCATAAATGAAAAGAACAAAAAATATTCCATATTGAGGAAAAACCCCATAAGGCCCCAGAGAACAACACCTTGGAGGCTCATCCTAAACCAGAAGTTGATGATCAAATGTCACCCCACGAATATGTTTATGATATGCCAGTTCCTGAGGAGCAACCCCAAATTTCACTTCATTCTTTATCAAGGTTTTCCACACCTCAAACATTGAAATTGTTTGGATGCATTAAGTAGAAAACATTCCTTGTGTTAATTGACAATAAAAGCACCCATAATTTCATCCATTAGCATGTGGTTTAAGACACTCATTTCTATTTCCACCCCATCTCTAATTTCCAAATTATGATAGTCAATGAGGGTACAATGAAATGTGGTGGCCATTGTGAAAATATAAAACTCCAAATGAGGGATTACCATCTCAAAACCCATATGTTTTCTATTGACATGGGTGGTTGTGATATAGTTTTGGGGGTCAAATGGATCAGAACCTTAGGTCTTTTCACAATGGATTTAAAGACATTATCTGTCAACTTTACTTAGGCCGAACACAGACATCACCTCCACGGAATTACACCTAGTTCTTCGAAAATTATCTCATCCCACCATATGGAGAATCTGTTGAAGAAATGCCACTCCAATGTCATTGCTTAGTTCCATGCCATCCAAGTTATGGACATTCCCACATCAAATATTCACCCTAAATTGCAATAGGTTCTCTCCCAGTACCAATAATATTTCAAGGAACCCAGAGGTTTTACCTCCATCCCATGGGGAACATGACCATTGCATTCCTTTAATCCCAAGTAGTCAACCCTCCAATGTTCGCCCTTACCGCCACCCTTTTGCACAGAAGAATTAAATTGAAAAAATCATTCAAGAATTATTGGTGGCCAGTGTTATTCATCATAGCAAAGCCCTTATTATTCGCTAGTGCTTATGGTCCTAAAAAAGGAAAATGATTGGAACACGTGTCTTGATTTATGGGCTCTCAACAAATTAACCATGAAAGATAAATTCCCCATCCCTATCATTAATGATCTCTTAAATGAGCTGCATGGAGCCAAATTATTTACCAAAAACAACCTTTGTTCGGCCTACCATCAAATAAGGGTGAAAGAGGCATATATACCAAAAATTACTTTCTACACTTATGAGGATCATTATGAGTTCTTTGTCATTCCCTTGGACCTTTGGAATTCCCCCTCCATTTTTCAAATCCTCGTGTATAATATTTTTCTCTCCTTCCTCCATCATTTTGTCTTGGTTTTCTTCGATGATACTTGGTCTACAGTCACACCCAAGAAAGTCACCTCTAGCATGTTGCTTGTACCTTACAATTATTACAGGACCAATAGTTATTTGTAAATGCTCAAAATGTGATTTTGGGGTGACTGAGGTTGAATACTTGGGCCATATTGTGAGTTAGAACGGGGTAAGGGTGGACCTCAAGAAGGTGGAAGCTATGAATAACTGGTGATGCCCCAAAAATATCAAGATCTTGAGAGGGTTCCTTGGACTTACTAGCTACTACTATAAGTTTGTTCCAAACCGTGAGAATATTACAATTCCTCTTTCAACATTGCTAAAAAAGAATTCTTTCTTCTAGAATGAGGTAGTGAAGAAGGCCTTGGCCTTTCTCTTCACTAAAGGAGGATATGCGTACTACGCATGTGTTAGTCATTCCATATTTCACTAAGACATTTTTCTTAAAATGTGATGTCTCAGGCCATGTTTCGTGAGCTATCTTATTACAAAAAGGACACCCATTGGCCTTCACCAGTAAGTAGCTCTATGATTGAAACTTGGGAAAATCCACCCACCAGAAATAAATGATGGCTATCCTTCATGCAGTTGAGACATGGCGAGCATATTTAATAGGGTGATATTTGCAGATCAAGACCGACTGCCATAGTCTCAAGTATTTCCTAGAACAACGTCTATCCTTGCTCAAGCAACATAAATGGGTCATTAAAATGTTGGGTTATGATTATAAAATCATATATAAGAAATATCACGACAATGTGGTGGGAGATGCTTTGTCTAGGAAATTTGAAGTGAAGGGTTCAGTCTTTGCCTTATCCTTACTAATTCCAATATGGCTTGATGAAGTGGCCCGGGACATAGTTAGACACCTCATCAAAATGATACAAGAAGACCCGAACCCTTGACCTGAGTATACATGGAACCAAAATATTTTGAGGTATAAGGAGCACATATTTCTCATCTTGGATTCAGTCTTTAAACCACGAATCTTAGAGGAATTACATTCATCAACACCCACAACATGCCACTTAGGATTTCATAAAACTTATGAAATAAATAAGCACTCTTTCTTCTTGGAAGGCATGAAAAATATATCCACAACTTTGTTGCAACCTGCAACACTTACCAATGACATAAGGGTGAAACATTGAAGTCACTAGGTGCTTTGCAGCCACTTCCCATTCCCAACCATATATGGATGGACATCTCTATGGATTTCATTGTGGGGATTCTTAAGCCAGGAAATAAAATGGTCATTATGGTGGTAGTCGATCATCTGACCAATTAATACGCCCACTTTTGTGCCTTACCACCATATTTTACACCCTCACTTTTAGCACAAGTATTCATGGATCAAATTTTCAAGCTCCATGGCATGCCCACTTCTATTGTCTCTGATCGTGACCCCAAATTTACTAGGAATTTTTGGAAGGATTTGTTTAAACTTTAGGGTACTCAGTTGAATCTCAACACAACATATCACCCCCAAACATATGGTCAAATGGAAACAATCAATAAATGCTTAGAAACCTACTTGTGATGCTTTGTATCAAACATGCCACATGAATAGGCCCAATGGACCCCTCTGGTCGAATGGTGGTATAATAACACTTATCATGGCTCCATAAAGATGACAACATATGAAGCAATGTATGGCCAAAAACTATTATCAATGATTTCCTATCTACCATGTACCTCCTGGGTTCAAGCAATAAATAACACACTCCACACTAGAGTATAAATTCTCCACATTCTTAAATTCAATCCAGTTATGGCTCAAAACAAAATAAAACAATAGGCAGTCAACAATGCTCTGAGAGCTCCTTTGAAGTTGGGGATCATGTGTTTCTTTGAATCCAACCTTATAAACATGCATCTCTCAAGGCCCATCTCTACTAGAATCTCACTCTGAAGTTCTATGGACCCTACACCATCCTCCAACACATTGGACAAGTGGCCTACAAGCTCGATTTTCCATACCACTCCAAAATTCACCTCATATTTCATGTCTCTTGCCTCAAAAAAGTGGTGGGGTCTAATTGTAAAGTGTAGACCAACTTACCAGAAGTTGACAAGGGAGGATCTATTTGGATTTATCCAGCTACAACATTGGCTTCTAAGGAATGAGAATTGGAAGGAACACAACCAAATAAGTTTTTATCCAGTGGAAATATATGATGCAACAAATATGCCACTTGGGCCAACCAATGTTTTACAACAATTTATGCACCTTCAATGTCGAGGACAACATTGCTTTTGAAGGGCGAGGGTATTTTAGGGTCCTACCCTAACCTGCCTTACTCTAGGATTTAGTCACACATTGTATAAGGCCATATATTTGAAATAAGCCCCAGTAAGTTAGTGTTCATCAATCAATGTAAAAATGACTCTTTATTAATTAAGACCCACTTGGAAGTTGTATTTGTTAATTATCTGACCATATTAAGTAGTTAAGGTTTTGGATCTAAGAATCCTATTTAAAGAGCCACAAGGCTGTGAGTATTTTTGGCGAGTATTATTGTAATGGAGCTCTACTCAAGTGGGAGGTCTCCCTACCTAAAGAGGCATGTGACATTGCTCCCTGAAGTTTCTCTCTTAATACAAAATTTGTTTATTGCCATCTTTATCTTTCTACTGTCTAATGTTTTTTGTCCCTCTCTATAATTTATGGTTTATTGCATCTTAATCTCTGTATATCCTATGTTGTTAAGTTACAGGGCTATAGAACACTACATACATCATATATCACTTTTTCAAATGGACATTTGTTTGAACCTTGGAGTGCAGTTATTAAATCCTCGTTACATAGATTTGTAGAATGTTCTCACAACAAACTTGAAATTTTTGAGAAATTATTGCAGCTCAACATTTAGTAAATTTTTGTAAACTTTGAGAATATCAAGGGGTGTAATTTGGATTTGAAAAGTTTGTATAGTTGAAAGGAAAAAAAACATTGAGAACAAGGATAAATATAAAGTTTTTAAATGAACGAAGGGCCTTTAGATATCTCTTTTATTTGAGTTTTGTAGAGTTTATTTTTGTGGGATTTAGAGACCTATGTATAGGCTCTGTGAATGTAATGAGGCTTGAGAGAATTTGTCATTGAATCAACAAGGTTGCAAAAATTATTGTTGATGGTATTTGATGTAATTTTTTATGATAACAAACTATGTGCATGAATTGTCTACTTACAATTTTTTGGTTTGTTGTGAGTGCTCTTGTTATGGGACTTTGATCTACAAGCACATAGACACTGCATCACATATTGATGCAAGACCATCCTTATCTAAGCGAGATATCCTACATGCACTTTGAATTCATATATAGGTGTGAGAGAATTAGAATTACTTCTAGTTCAAATTTTAGGACTTGGACATGTGTGCTTTTCCCTAGGCATGCATTTTTTAAGTTCTTGACATGCATTTTATAAACTGTGGAAATAAAGACAATTTGGAGCAATGGAACACGATCAAAAGGGATTATAGAAAATTGAAAATAGAGCTTGGATAAGATTTAAGAACATAATTTGGATCCTAAACTTGGCCTCGATGTGCATTTTAGTAATGCATTTGTGCATTTCCTTAAAATCTAAAAAACCATGTCAAAAGGACAATTTTGAATGCAAACTACATACATTTAGAGATGAATCGATAAAATATAAAACATAGTTTTTGTGCCTTGTTGATGATGGAAATTATGTGTTCCAAATCAAATATTTCAAGCCTCATAGTTGGCTAAACTACAAAGAACGAGAATGAACACCCTAAGTTTATAGCCTTCGAAAAATACACAATTCTCCACCCTCATGTAGATCTCAGGGGAGTTGTGGTATGCAGATTCTATTTATTATTTTTATAGAAAATATAAGACAAAAAAGTACAAATTGTAAAGAAACTCATACTAGATAAAATAAGGTTTATAACCTGTAACAAATATATACAACTAATCAAATAAACATGCACAAATACATATTACAGTAATTGCAACTGCAATCATTTGTACAACGCAATAAGTAAAACAAAAGAATATTGATTTCACTCTAACAAGACTAATATAAAAAATATATATATGGAACCCAAGAGTTTTTTATTAATGACTGCTTGAAATTACACTCAAATAATTATCTGCATTCCTGGACCAGGATTATGTCCTCTTACAACTAACAAATGTATTTAAACCACTCAATCAGTGTGCAGTGATAAATACAATACAAAGTAGAGAGTGATAAAGATGCCCGACATAATCTATTAATAACGACCACAACTGAAATGGTTCACTACAACCAAAGCTATCAATTAATAACAAGTTACAAGAAAACCTTTTTAAATATCGTCAACAAGTGGCAGGGGAGATATCTTTCATAGCATTCATCAATTCAAATCACCAATTTAACACTTAGCAAAGACTCCTGCTATCACATAAATACTAGATGTTATGGACACAACATAACCAAAATGCAGAATGAAGAACTCGGAAAATCATACTCTTAGTATATCATAGCATAGGGATGAATAGCCTCTTCTCTTCGATGGATCCACTCTTTATAGCTTCTCTTCCAAGAAACAGTTATGCAACTGATTCTTTTAAAATATTTAAAATAATTCTTTTAAAAACAGATGAATGAGACACATGTAATAAAATTCCAATCTAGGTAACCATCGAAAGGAAGGGAAAGCTAAGTTAGCTTTGGACTTTAAAAATCAAGGAGTCTAACAACATAGAGATTGCCATTCTAAAGGGGGGACCCACTAGTCATTCAAGATAAATATATAAAAACTTTTCATACTCCTCGTGACTCCCAAAACCTGTGCATTGATCAAAACATATCCTGTTCATATTATAATTTAAATCAGTCATTCAAAATTCCACCTATGTATCATCAACTGATATGTCTTCACATAGACCTGCTCTTAAAATAGGAATTTGCTCAACAATATTATTTCATCCTTGTGCAAATTAAACCTTAACAAAATTGTGTTGCAAATACTATTCATCAAAATTTTATGAGTTCATCAAGTCTAAAGCATTGAAATCACAAACACTGTAACATCACCATTAAGATCTTTTCCCAAATAACCTATATATAAAATGCCTAAATGGAAGAAGGAACCCTGCAATCCTTGAAGATGATGTTGTTACTTCATTCACTTTCCCACTCTCTGCATTGAATGAAACTTTAGATTCTTCTTATTTTTGTTGTTTAGGAGGAGGAACCGAAGGAGGAGGAGGGATGTCATCAACTATAGGCTCTAATTCAGTAGGATGCTTAGAAAACTTTGGTGGATTTTTACTAGTATGAGGATTTTCTTCATGATGACCAGAGGATGCAGAGCTAGCTGCTGATGGGATAGGTTGATTAGGATCAAGGTTTCCCCAACCTGTAGTCTTAGCTCGTGGAGAAGGGGGAAGAACATCCCAAATTGAGTTATGAACTGAGTAGTGATTAGGAAACTTTGATGAATTGGGCAGGGGTAAAGGAGTTTGTGACACATGTGCAAGGATTGAAATATGTGAGGGTGGACCATGTTGAGGTCCAAGGTAAAGATGTCCAGTCCTTTCTAGCCGAGTAAAATCATTTGAATTAGCATCAAAATGTACTGAAAATATTTTCTTCCTATCTCCTCCATGCTGCCATAAATATTGACCTATGCCAACTCTTCCTCTTACAGACCTTCTAGAAACCCTGTTATGGAAAGTCATGGCCGAAAACACACAATTAGTGAACAAGTATATTATATACAAGAATTTTGTGAACAAAACATTATGTAAAAGTGACAATCAACTACTCAATTCTCTTTCATACCTATCAGTGCAAAATCAATATCATTTCATGAAAGTACTGTAATTACATCTGCGTAGCTAAGGTCTCAAAAAGGTGACAAATGAGGAGCTAGGAAATGGTATAACAAACAAAATTGTTCACTGTAATGGGAAAAGTATTGTAGCAACTTAACAAATTTCTTGTCCATAATAATCTCTATATTATGACAAATTTCATTTAAATTTGAACCACAATTAGCATATTCCTATGAATAAACCATTATTCTTTCACTGCGAGTTGGAAATTTCATGAGATCGAATCAACTGAATTATCATCTAATATCTAGGCTACAAATTAAAACCAATTATTGCAAGTGATAACTTATCCATGGGAAGCTAAGATCTCTTCGTTGTAACATTAAAAATGTTTTATCTTTTATTTTTCTTTGTCAAAATAACTGAGCAAAACTATTCTTATCATTGCTCATGATTAGCCATTATCGAATTGCAAGTTGTTTTTGTGAGCAACTATTCTAACTCATATCATAGGTATTCATGAATTCAATTGAACTAGACAGGAGACATCCTCAAAGTGTTCTGAAATAACAACTTCAGAACGATATCACATTACATAAATCACTCTTCACCATACTCACTTCAACCAAACTGTAAAGCCTTCATTGAGTTCTTGACTTGATATTAGTTTCAACCTGGAGGATCCTCTAACACAACAGAGGTAATTGGAAGGATTAAAATCGTGAATAGGATTGTCTTCAAAGTATCGATATCAAATCATAGTTTGGAGGAGGAGTGAGATGGGTTGATATCAAAATGATGGAAAGGAAATCTTTGAAATACAGATGGATGGAAGGTGACTTTGGATTCGAGAAGAGAAGAACAATGGATTGAATATGGCATGGCCAATAAAAGATAACTTTTGAATCATGCAGAGCGAAATGGAGGTTAAACACATGAGGGATTAGGAATACCTCAATCCATGTGACTGTATTATGGAAAAACAGAGCATTAGGAGCATTCCTAAAATTGCAAACTATTTAATTCATTCTATCACTGATAGCTTGTTCCTTGGATTCACCATGGTTTTCATATGTGATGCATAAATTCTTTCACTAACACCCTTTGCTCATAAATTGGTTAATATTAACCATATATCGACCTTAATATTCACATTATGACCGGTAAAAATTTCTTTTGGTAGCGAAAGTCAAATTCAACAAAAATATTAACAATTGGGGTTTTGAGGTTAGAGTCATTCAAGCTTCAACTGAGTGGAGGATCAATAAATATGAGCCATGTGTATCAAGTATTTGAAAATTGATAAACCCTAAGTTCATCTTAATTGATGTATATACATATATATCCCTATCCAACACTTGTTTCTGCCATGACTTTTGTTGTTTGAACAACCCTTTTATCACATTGAATACTTGTCACTCCACTACTTGCAGCCCTCAAAGAACAAGGAATGATGGGAATAAAGGGATAGGGTTCGAGTTTTTAGGGTTTTAGAATGCCACAAAGTTTAAGGAAACAAGAGAGTAATTGGATGTAAAAATGCCCAGATTAAAACGTGCCATATGCTAAAAAAAGCAAGTTACTTGGATTTTGACATATAAGGGACATGAATCAAGAAAGGACATGCAGATGCAATTTACAACACTAGAAATCAATTCCTATCGAAATGTACAATAGGTAAACGAGATGTCACTTGCATACCTGATACATAAGAGTAACTATGTTTATTTACCAAGCCACCCAAATCCAGTCTTCCAAGCTTGTTGGTCTCTTTCCTTTTGCACAACTATAGAAGAAAGAGGCAAAACTTCTATTGTGGTAAAACAAGCTGAATGTGAAAAACCTTGATGCGTTTTTGGCAAGTTAAACTTGGTTGAAATCATGGTATGAGACATTGAATTTTACCACAACTGAACAAGATAATGGAAAGCTGGCAATGGATGCCATGCACACCATATTCCATTTTCCCAAATCAATGGTGGATATGCAATCCATTAAATACACTATTCCCTTAGTTGAAGAACCAGATCCTTTGTGATCAAAGTGATAAATGTGCCACCTTCTAATCTAGCAATACATATATCCAAAACAACGTTCTTTTTCCATTTCTAGCATCCAGTGCATCAATTCCATTGGAACCATTTAAACTCAAGTAGGGAAATTAATAAGGTTTGTTACGTCCAACAACAAAGGTATCAAGGTCCCAACAGGTTACATTAGGAATCAAATAACACAAGCTTATCACCAAAATAGACATATATAATGAATTGAACATATTTATCACCATGATAATCGCTACCCTTTAAAATAGACATATATAATGAATTGAACATATTTATCACCATGATAATCGCTACCTTTAAACCTTGATTGCATCTCTATCTTCACATTGCTCACCATTACATTATCCCTTTTTTAAAGTGCAAGTGATACCATATCACGTTTATCCAATGTTCGATCCAAGGAGAACTCATATCCACTTTAATGATAATGATAGCAAACATTATTTCCAAGAGTTAAAGAAACAAATGAATATGTCACCCATATGAACCATAGTTTTTTTCTATACTCGGGACAACATTTTAAAAAGAAAAAAAAAATCTCTTAACTCCTTCATTTAGTAGGTCCCCCTTTTATAACTAGAATGACTTTGCTCTAGGTCATGCTAGTTCTTTTGCTTAAAGGATAAAATGCATAGTAGGGTTAGAGTTAAAATCAAGTAGTAGTGCTCAAAGGAGTCTATAAAATGAATAAGAAGTGTGGAACATTTGCAACATTTTAAAGGGGTGCAAAATCGAACATCAACATGCCTAGCATAAAAAAGTATAGATTTATATAATATATATTGAAGATTTGGAATGAATTTTTATAAGTTTTTATATTTAACATTATGAATGACAAAAAATTGATAGAATTGGAGTATTTAAAAAAAGAAAACTTTTAAATTGTAAATTAAAAATATAAAATGTGGAGGATGAAAAAATTAGACATTCTCTAAATTGAATTCAATTTGATACTCTCACCCCATGCAACTGACAAATAATTCAATGGCATATACATACTTCAATTTAAAAAACATATATATATGCACACACTTCGATTTTAAGAGAATATATGTACCGACTTTGATTCTCTACGTAGATTTTACCATTTGATAATATATATCTTGTCATAGCACTATCCAACCAAAAACAAATAAATTCATCAGACAACCATTACTTGACGAAATATCTTAATTTCTACGATTATTATTAGTCCCTGCTCCGCAGGGAATATAGCGATCGGTTGGGGTCGCCATATTCCTTTGACTTTTTTTTTTAATTGATTAGTCTCATGTTTAACTAAAGTTTACAAAAAAATTAATATTAAAATGATTTTTTAACAATTAATTTTTTTTATTTTTATTTTCTAAATTAGATTATCTAATTTTGTGATTGGTGCAAATTTTGTGATTGGTGCAAAGAATAGACTATTTTCTCCTGCTGTGCAAAATAATTTTTATAATTATAAAAATATTAAAAATTGAAAAATTAAAAAAATAACAAAAAAACGCCACGTAAACAATCATTTATTAATGAAATTGGTTTAAATGTGGTACATTAGTGGTTGATTTGACGTGGACCATCTTTGCC
>NWUY0300022512.1:0-18855 GCA_004151065.3 Larix sibirica | reverse complement strand
CAAGGGTAGATGACTCTTTTGGCTTCCCAAATATTGTGCAACCCTCCCAAATTTAAGAAAAGAAACTTGGATCAAATAAAGGACCTCAAAAAAAACCTATATGCAGTATTTATTCATATTTACATCTTGTTAAAGCACTCTTAAAACAAAAGATTACAAAACACATTCATTGCTTGGANTATTTGACCCTTAGCATCAATTTGACAAACTATCATGAGTATGGCCAAGGGTATATCCTGGACATTTATATACATGTTTTATTTTCTCTTTGAGTCATGTATAATGTAAATACATCCTCTTTGCAAGTAAGCCATGGTAATCTCTCTCTACCATGTTTTCACATAGACTTGATTACTTGTGTTTATGTTTCAAAACATGATTTATTCGTCAAACCAATTATATACTCGCATCTTGTATTTGATTTATATTCTCTCCATTCTGGTTTGATGTCTATATAGATGAATAAATTAGTATCTATATACTCATGAATATTTTATATTCATCGTATTATCATTTTGCATAGCTATGAAATTGTGGCCAATTCTAAACTCCACGTGACATGGCTATTCATCATAATGTGATTTAATCTTGGATTGATAGCTATAATAGATTACATTAAGCTAGCAAGTTCTCAATGGGGTCTTCGACCCTCTCTTTAAATGTTTGCATGATGAATTTTAAACCAAATCTTTTATTATTAATACATTGATTTCCTTCAATTGATTAATGACTCTGCATTGGCAGGTTTACTTAGTTTAGGCCAACACTTCTTATTTCATGTGAAAGTGTTAATACTATGGATTCGACCCTTGGTCTCACCCATAACACTGCTTCATAATGCTTGAGTTCCATGTCACAGTTGGTAGGTGTTACGACGATGGGGTTTGTCCATTGTGGAGTCTATGTAAGCATTTCTCATTGATGGCCAAAACCACCACCTCGGTGTGCATGTCGCGTAGGTTCATGTGGTAGTTCGAAGGTTTTAATAGCTTGTTAAATAGCTTGTACTTCACCTCATGAAAATACAACGAGGTTTTTTCCCTCTACATGAAGCTTCTCGACTTCATTTTTTTTTTGGGTTTGGTAGAGCAGAGGGTTCGCTCTACAACCCTGAAGGTTGAGATCATAGCTCAAAACCCTCTTGGCTTGCTCTTGCTCAGGAAAATGTTGTTATCTTCAAAAAATAGTATGATCGAAGGTAAACGATGAGAGAATTTAACTGTTGGTATTACTTCGCACTGAGCTCTCAAGGCAGCATTGGGGCTTTATGGCCTTCAAGGTAATGTATTATTTTTATACTGTATTGTTATTCATTTATATTTCTTTTTCCTCTTAACTCATGGGTAAGCACTAACGCCCATAATAAACGTTTTGTTGTAGGTGATATATTTTCAAAGCATGAAGCAGTTAACAGAGCCGAGAAGACTCAAAGTGATGGGCCATGGTAAGCCTCCCTCCCTCAGACTGTTAATTGTTGGAGGTCGATTCAAGTATTACGTTGAAGTATTTTAGTTTTTCTAAGCTCTATGTGAGCTCAGGATTTCAGAGCCTCTGTAAATTTCATGACTACCAAAAATAAAATTATTCAGGGATTTTGCTTCCCTTTTTCGTGGCTCCTTTGTCATTAGAGTTATTTACATTGCTTATCGTTTACACTGTGGTGCTTTTCTTGTTAATTGCAGAGCCTTCATGCTCTTAATGCCTCTGTTATCATGGTGTTTATAACTCTCATATGCATTTCTTGTTTATTATTTCATAGTAAAGGTTTTAACCCTGTAATGTTGTAGTATGAATACGACTGTACATTTGACGCTTTTATTTAAACATTGTCATCAACAAACCTCTACGAGGGTTTTAACTATGTGTTAATACATGATAATGATCATGCAATAATTTTCTTTAATTCATATTAATGTACTCCTGTACATTTCATTCTCATGTAGATTATTATTAAATAGAGTTTTCGTTTATGAGTCTGTCCGTGAGCTTATGAGGTCGTTGCCCTAGCCATGGCTTCAGTCCTCTTGATTAAGAAAACATATATTCTATGTCATGTTTATGTATAAAAGACCTAAGCTATACTTTTATATACTAGTCGATATTGAAATCACGACCCTCATGACTCTTCATGTCTCTTCATACTCTGCATTCGTTTGGTAAATCTGTGTTATTAAATTTCTATGAGTTTCGTGTGATAGTTAAAAGGCTCGCTATGATTCCTATAGCGGTTCATTATAATTATGCAGAGTTCATTTATGTTTTATATGCATAGGATGTTTGTTGAGAGGTTTTGATCTCATGCCATATCTATTTTATTATATGTTTATATGATAACTTTGTCATGTTTACAATGTAATATGTTATTTGTTTATTGTTTATCACTTTGCACTATATCATATGAGTTATGCTTATGTATTCGCTCTCATAGGGAGCTTCGTTATCCCTTGTTTATGGCCTTTGATATTATGATATAATATATATTACATATATTTGTTATATCGTACTCCCCATCGTGAACATAGGTGCAGTGACCCTGCAAGTTCGCACTCTGCCTTTTCACGATTGGGGTTTAATTCTAGGAGTTTTATCCATTATATATATATATATTGATATATTATTTTATTTAACCACATAAATGACTTTATTCCCCGTTTAACTTATAAAAACACTATGTTCTATTTTAATAATGCAGAATAGTAATAAAGTTCTAATAACGATATAAATAACATGCTCAGAAAAACTTGTAAAAACAAAAACAAAAACTAAATAATTTTAAACTTGTAAAAACAAAAACAAAAACTAAATAATTTTAATTAGATATATTCTAAGTTTTGCAATACAGTTTGATCATAAAGATTCATTAGTAGCATAACTTTTATACACAAAAATATTCTAGATGAAATAATCATAAATGTTCAAATGCAGCTAAGTTAACTATTTTTATCTGCATATTTAGAAAAGATTTACCACTGTTTTGATAATATATAATGGAAGACATAGCTTATTTTTTATAGTTAAAGAATGGTCTTTCAATAGAGATAGCTAGCATTGCAATTTTGGTCATTATCACATAGTATGGTTTAATGAAATGATATTAGTTTGATTTTTTTGGTTTGATTAATTTCCATTCAATTAGATTTTGTAGCTTTATGATAAACTAATTTCAATTTTTCTTTGATTGGATAAAAAGCTTTTCTTTCATAAATTTGAACCAAGAACCAACACTATTCAGTGTATGGTAAGCCTTACAAGTTTCAGATTGGAAGTTTGTACCTAAATATCTTTAAGTCTTAAGATCAAAGAACTAAGTTATAGTCCATAGTAGCAAAATACGGTCCTGAACCGAAAAAAGTCAAACTTGTTTCTGATATTTGATTTGCAACAAAGAAAATCAAATCATCTACTAAATGCATCCGCTAGAGTTCAAAGAGAATATCATATATTATCCTTTCATGATGCATACTTTTTAATCGTAATGTTAGTATTTAATAGTAATGTGATTAATTTTGGATTTGACATTTAATTTTCGATAGATACAAATTAAAAGTATATTTTTTTATATGTATAAGATGTCTACTCCCGTATTTTAGCTGTACTTGATTTTTTCTTTACGTATTTTTTCCGTATTGTTTTCGAATCCGTACTCGAATCTTGCTACTATGAGTTATACCATTATATTTATAGTAAAGCATGACAATATCTATTAAGATTACGAAATCAATAAACATTAACTTGGGTAGATTATTATGTTAAATAAAACTTTATGTTGTGAGATTTTTTAAGAAATTTAGACCAGCTTTTTCTATTATTCAAGACAACACCCTCAGTTAGTATCCAAAGACTTTTGATCCCATTTTGGCCAAAAAAATGGGTGTTTTTCTTTCATTGGAAAAGATCTTCTCTTTCAAAGATTCGAACTAAGAACTAAGAACAAAATATTTAAATAAAAATAATTTTTTGCTTAATTTATTTTTAAAATTAAAAATTTTAATCCAAATAAAAAAAAAACCAAATTATGGTAAATATTTAATTATTTAAATTCCTTAAAATCCTAACACATTTTTTTAAATCTTTATAAGAAAAAACAAATATAAAAGACAATGTCTACATAAACTATGTGAATATAGAAAATATAACAAATTAATGCTTAAATAATGTGTTCTTAAATAATGTGTTGTATGTTCAATTTAGGGTCTTCTATGATAGCACTGTATGTTGAGGGCTACCAAACTAAACTATAATCAAATAGAATGCGAGTGGATGAAATTGATTGAGGCAAGTTCCCCAACCATATACTTTGCAAAGTAGCGAAACATAAGGCGGGTGCCCCATACTTGACACTAACCTACAACATATTGAATTGACTAATTTTTTGCACATGGAAATGATCACTGATAATGTCCTTATACTAGCATAAGAAATATATTTTAAGTAAAAATAGAACTTGTCCAAGTTCATTCAAATTTGCGATGATATTAATTTCAATATAAATAAATTTCAAAACTTCAGAAATTCAATGTTAAAACCTATATCTGACTGTTTTCATTTTTTTGAATTCGTTTTCATGGTTTGAATTCACAATGCAAGAAAAAATACAAAAATATTTGATAACAATTATCCCATAAACTTTCTTTTATGCACCACATGCCATGGAGAACTTCATGACATAAAAATATACAGGTAATTATGCTTACAATCTGCTTGTGAATATTAACTAGTTTCAATCGCTGAACTGAGAGATGTGGGGATATTCTTAGGCCAAGTCCTAGATTCCAGGTCACCTGAGTTGGATTCCTCTAAAAATTGTTGCACAAAAGCATCTATCTTTTCCTCTAAAAGGTTGCCTATTTCAGATAGTTGTTGCACAAAAGTTGCATTCTTGATTCTCTATCAAGCAAAAATGTTTATGAAACTGTTAAGATTTTAGAAAAAGAATTCCATTTTGGGTAATATTACATATTCCATCAAGCTGGGGGATTTTGAGAAGAATGGACCATCAAGATTATGAGATATGACTATCAATAGAATGTATGTTAAGGAATTCCAAATGCTCATCAATCCATAAAAATAATGAAAGAAAGCAAAAACAATATGACAAGATGGACGATAACAACAAAATCAACCATAGAGTGCTGATTTTCTTTAAGGATGTGATTCTTCGCTATGAAATATTATCTACTTTCCTTGTAATAAAATTGTTTGTTGTAATTATTAAATGGTTAACTTTTAGTTTTTTATTTTTAGTTGGCAAATCTCAGGGCTTAATCATAACACTATATGCTTATTAGAACCCATGTTCTCATTGTTATAAAATTTTCATATTTAAGTTGACAAAGCTCAGAGCTTAATCATAACTCTAACTCTATATACTTATTAGAAACCCATGTTCTCAATGTGGCTCAAGAAATATGCACCATCCATTTATGCTTTCACTCATGACAGTCCTAGTGACCTGGAGCACTAATATAACATCAGCTGCAGTTAGATACCCTAGAACTGAAAATATTGAAGGACTAGAGACGAGCAGTTAATGACCCAAGAATCCATCAAGACACATATCTTATATTCTTGTAATCAACACTCTAGTGCTATGTTACCAATATATATATATATATATATGGATCCACCAGTTTTTTTAGAAGCAAAGTTCCAGATATGACTGGGAAAAAACATGTACCAAAAATATAAATATATTTTTATAATTTGTGNTTAATTGTAAAAATTCAATAAGTCATAAAAATGGGACTAGGAGGTGGTTTTTTCCATGGGGGTGCTCGTTTTCTAACGAGAGCCCCCACTTTACCTATGGACACACTTTGAAAATGAAATTAGTGATTATTTATCACTTAATTTCAATTTTTTTCGTAAAGTGAATAAAAAAAAGGCAAAAAAAATTTAAAAAATGAAAAAATCAGCATCTCAATAAATCAAGGAAACATGTTAGAGCCATGTCTTCAGAGATGGTGGCAAAGTAAATCAGCTGCTATTCTGATTTTTCTTGAAGCAAATCTTGGTTCTCAGCCAATCTTAGCAAGCCATTTTTTCTCTAAAAGAGGGGGGCGCATCTCTACAAAGGAGGGCGCATTCATCATCATGAAAGCTGATTTTTCTTTAGGTGGTGCTTTGATTTTGGAGTTATCTCCATTCTAGCCCACAAATCACTCAAAGAAGATCATCCTTATCTCTTTGCCATTAGGCAAGTCATCGTCTCTATCTGGTGCGCCCTCTTGATCTCTAGTTTTCTATTTAAGCAAGCTCACTCTCCATTATTTTGGATGGAAGGTCGAACCTGCGCTGAAGCTCTTTGTGTGTGGATGTTTACTGTTAAGCTTATGAGATCGCTTTCTTTGTCAATGCTTGTATCTTATTTCGGTTGATTATTGGCCTTGGAACGGGAGTTATCCCTAATAGGGTAAGAGAAGTAGATTTGTTTATCTATCATCTTACTGTTTAGTTCCATTAGATCCCTTAGAGATGCATGTTATTTTTGTATAAATGCATGTTTTCTGAGCTTCTTTTGTAGTTAACACTTGAAGACATGGTAGCTCGATCTACTATAAATGTGACAACATGCCCAAAACCTTATTGGAACCCTCAAAAGAGTGTCAACGATGATAACAGAACAACCCCCTGTGGGCCAAACATCACCTAAACCACCTGGAATTAATTGGTCAGAAGAGCAAAGAGAGGATGATCTTGAGTACCTCCCTCATGGTGAAGATGCTCAGGAATCTCCAAAAAACATTAATTGAGTCGAAAATCTTGATTTTGACATGGAATTTGGAGTATATCATAAGCTGATCTGATTGAAGTATGCATTTGTGGTTTAGATATGACTTTTAAAAGCTCATTCTTCATAGATCTAACTCTTAAGACTAAGTACTTGCATTCTATAAGTTTTCACATGTTCATGTACTTCAGTAGGGAGCTAAAGTATATTCCTTTTTTTTACTAATTGAGCATCTTTAGCTCAAGTTTGTTGGTTGTTTTTCAACTCTTAACGAACAGGTAAAGAGAAGTGTAGACAAAATTTTGACATTTTAAGCCATCCGAGAACCCATCTTCTTTTATACCTTTCTTCAAGCACCTTTCAAACCTTCAAACTTGTAAGCCTGTTGGATCCTAATCTATAAAGGACCAAAGGCATCCACCCAATCATTGTAATAACCCTAATAAAAGAAAAGCAGGTAGGCCACCCAATGCCGACATCCCATCCCCCCTAGGGAGATTCGCGTCTTTTTTTTTTTCATGGAGTGAAATTTTTCTAACTCTTTCCTGTATTATGCTTTAGTTACATTAATTAAGTTAAAATTAATCGTTTGTTGGTTCCAATTCAACGCCAAACCACAAACTCATTTAGGATTTTAGATTTCTCTCAATTGTAGTTGTTGCACTCACAGCACCTAGTTTACTTTTTGTATTTCATTTTTTCTTAGATTAAATCACTTTAGCACTCACTACACTTAGTATAGTCGCTCTTTATTTTATTTCATTTAAGCGTAAGAGTAATTGAATCTTGGCTTTATCCCCTAATATGCTCTTGTAACCATCGCAGGCTTGCCTTATCTGTGGTTAACAATCAGAAAGGGGATATTAGCAGCTAGTATTAATAGAGAAATCCATTAATGATTTATGCTTACAAGCGAAGGGTTACATTGAACTTACAACGGAGTCAGAGGGGTGCCCAAAGCATACTTTTCATCTCCCCCTATTGGACACCTGGTATTATTGCTTTGTACTCCGTTAGGGGATAAATCGGAAGTGGGCCAAATTCTTAGATAGTTTCCTTTTCTGCAATTTGCATGCACAAGGTCAATCTCAGCATCAATAAACCCACCCCTTAATCCACTCATCTAATAATTAAAGCTGCCAAGAGGCATTGCACAACATTTTCCTTTCAACGGCAATTATTTAATTTACTTTGGCACTGGTCTACTTATCAATCTTTTGTTTAAATCAATTTGTGTGTTGTAGTTGATTATATTGCATGATATTACTATAATTTTATTGTCATTGCTTTCATGTTCAGTATTTCAAAACTCCTAGAATTACTTTTATTTTTTGTAACTTAGCTTAATCAACCATAGTTTATTTTATTAGGGACCACCCCCNCTTGGCTTTGCTAGGAGTAGGCCTAGACGAAGGATTCAAGCTTCAAGTGACAGTACTTGACTCGTGACTTGCCCCCAACGATGCCCCTGGTGGCTTGAAGATTTCAACCATGTTACCCCAGGTGTGTATTAGGCGGCAACAAAATGCATCATCATCAATCATGGAAGGCTAGGTATCATGCACTCCATCAAAACTGTCCAAGGCATCAACATTAGGCCATCCACACATCCATCGACCTATAACCCCTCACTGAAAGTGTGATTAAAATAACATGGATACTCATGACAAAATGAGGGGTAACAAGCCCTATGCTCAGCCGAGGGATTATTGTCCTTAGACCAAATAAGTCAAGGCCCTTATTGGCATTCTAAGTCTTGTTCATTTCTATGGATAGTAGGCATCTTTATCAACCACTTACCCCCATATAAGATCTCCTACAATGATCCTCCTCGTCTCTTCCTAAAGATGGAGATTCATTCTATAATCATAAAGGACATTTGTAAGAGTTTCCCCTGGATAGTTTGGACTAAGCCACCTAAGTCACTTAACAATAAGTCAATTTTCTATCCTGAGCACTTCCTCCATATCTCTAATGACCCCATTATCCAACAAAACTATCTTCAACATCATTCACTATATGGGCTTCATATTCCTATTGATTAACTTAGCGTGGGTTTTCACCAGTCAAGAATCAAAGTTGACCACCATTTCCCTAGGGAGGAAAATGGATATGTAAACTTTGTTCACTGAATGATGTAGAGATAGAGGAACATGTTATTTTCAAATGCCTAGTCTACTAGCGAGAGATGTCATTGCCTTTAAAGATATGTGAGTGGATCCTTATCGATCTTCTTTAGATATACTAACCAACGATACTTGGCCTTGTACATCAAAGAGATAGGTATCTTCATATGTCACCTACTTCATAGATCTCCTATGACAACCACGCAAATCACTTCACTCTTCCATCATGTTGCAAGCATTGGTAACATCATACGCCTTGCAACTCCTACCCAATGTGACAACTATAGATTTGTTTGATGATACTACTCAACTTGGGCCATGTGAATATCATATCGCATTGTAAGTTGTAACAAGAACTCAAAGGAGGGTCAGGGACACTTTGCATCAACAGCACCACTAGGTATTATCCTATAAGTAGATAACTAGCTTCTATAATACTACCAAAGATTCTTTAGCCTTGAATGCTAGAAGTTACTCTATTGCTTCATTGACATCTTTCTCAAGCACCAATGGGAGGGTTCTAAGGCCACCAAGTATTTACTCCCCAAGGCCACAGTACCTTTGGCCACTCACCCAAGGACATTATTCATCAAGCTCTTTGTGTTGACATTTCTATTATAGGTGCAAATGATAGGAGCAGTTAGCTCCCATTTATACTTTGTGGGGCTTATCTGCTTTGGTCTGCACCCTTGATTAGCTATGCTTTACTATTACTTATTTAAGTAATTAACTCCCTTTCTATTGTTCTCTTTGTTGTTTGATTCATTATGGAATCCCTTTTCAATTGTTAACGCATGGTGTATTCTCAATTCCCACTCACCTATTTTTGTTATTCATGCCTCATGTTCACTAATAAAAATTCAATTTCAATTTCTAGTGCTTAGAGTGTGTCCTAATTGAACTAAAGATAAGGCATGTTTATATTTTAGTAGAAGTTTGATTGGGATTTAAATAGTTTACTATTTTTATGTTTACTTGCAATCCTAGAAGATAAAGGAAGTTTATACATCAAATTCTAGTCACCTGGATTGAAGATAGATTATGTAATAGAAGACTCAAACTTCAACAATTCTTTTATGTTATGATCATGGAGATCTAACTTTTATATATCATGAAGCAATGGCACCAGGCATGGATGACAAGAAATTTGAGGAGGCCATTGAGGTTGTGAAACTTGTAAATTCCTAGGCATTTATTTATCATAAAAGGAACTGTAACCTCAATGAAATGGAGTTCTTCAACTAGTTGGCTCGCATATTTTTTCCCTTAGTATTCTCTAATAATTTTGTTCTTTGTATTTCCTTAAACTACACACTAATCTAAATAATTTCTCAAAAAGCATGTCAAATGTGTGTATGTTACTTTCTTCAATTTAGGGTTTCCTATGATAGCACTCTATGTTGAGGTATACCAGACTGAACTATAATCAAATAGAATGTAAGTGGATCAAATTGATTGAGGCAAGTTTCTCAACCATATGCTTTGCAAAGCACTGAAACAGAAGGCAGGTGCCGCATACTTGACCATCAGAAAACACTCCATGAAAATTTGGTATTGCTTGATACTAGCCCACAACATACAATATATTGAATTGACTATTTTTTGGCACATGTAAATGATCACTGATAATGTCCTTATACTAGCATAAGAAATATCTTTAAGTAAAAATAGAACTTGTCCAAGTTCATTCAAATTTGTGATTATATTAATTTCAGTATAAATAAATTTCAGAACTTCAGAAATTTGATGTTGAAAACCCCACACCTGACTGGAGCTTTCATGGTTTGAATTCAAAATGCAAAAAAAATACAGAAAATATTTGACAACAGTTATCCCATAAACTTCTTTTATGCACCACATGCCATTGGAGATTAACGGAGAACAACTTTATGACATAAAAATATACAGCTAATTATGCTTCCATTCTGCCTGTGAATATTAACTGGTTTCAATCACTGAACTGAGAGTTTTCAAAATGCAAGATACTTCCTCTGATAAAAGAACTGACCCGTTGGCCCACCAGGAGGAAGCAGTGCAAGCCAGACAACTGTGTCAGCACCCTCCTCTGGTGTAAGAATGCCGCCAGAATTTCTATTAATGTCAGTCTTGACATAGCCAGGGGCCATACTATTCACATAAAAGTTTTGGCCCTCGGGGCGGTTGAGCAACTCTTTAGCCAGCACTCTGGTGTATGCATTGAGTACTGCTTTTGAAACACAATATGCCGGCATATTCTTAGGCCAACCCCTGGATGCCAGGTCACCCGAGTTGGAATCATCTAAAAACTGTTGCACAGAAGCATCTATCTTTTCCTCTGAAAGGTTTCCTATGTCAGAAAGTTGCTGCACAAAAGTTACATTCTTGATTCTCTGCCAAGCAAAAATGTTTGTGAAACTGTTAAGATTTTAAACAAAGTCGTCCATTTTGGGTAATCTTCCATCACAAAGTTCTTCAAGCTGGGGAATTTTGAGAAGAATGGGCCATAAAGCTTATGAGATATGGTTTTCAACAGAACACATGTTAAGGAATTCCAAATGCTCATCAATCCATAAAAATAAAGAAAGAAAGCAAAAACAATTTAAGAAGCTGGACGATAACGACAAAATCAACCATAGAGTGCTGATATTCTTTCATGATGTGATTCCTCACTGTGAAATACTATCTAATTTCCTTGTAATAAATTTGTTGGTTGTCATTATTGAATGGTCAATTTTCAGATTTTTTATTTTGAGCTGGCAAAGCTCAGGGCTCAATCATAACTCTATATGCTTATTAGGAACCCATGTTCTCATTGTGGCTCAGGAAATCTGCACCAGCAATTTATGATTTTTTTATCATTGCGGTCTAGACTCTATCCATTTATGCTTTGACTCATGACAGTCCTGCTGCCCTGGGGCACTAATAGAACATCAGCTGCAGTTAGATACCCCAGAACTGGAAATATTGTAGGACTTGAGACTAGCGGTTAATGAAACCAAGAATCCATCAAGACACATATCTTATATTCTTGTAATCAACAGTCTAGTTCTATGTTACCAGGATATGGATATGGATCTACAAAAAATTTTAGAAGCAAGGTTCCAGAGATGACTCAGAAAAAATATTTACCAAAAATATAAATATATTTTTATAATTTGTGAAAATAAAAATAAAAAATTCAGATTTAAAACTCAAATCCACTCATAAATACAACATTATCAAACGAAACAAACAATAACCCTACTTGTAATCGGGGTAACTTCTTCACAACTCTGATGCTTTCTCTCAGGAAAATTTAATCTTGTTCCATTTCGAAAATACTTCGCAGGTTGTGCACCATCAAAACAAATTTGTTGTATTAGCGTTTGAAAAACAACACATTGATATCGCTGAACCTATAGTACGGAATAAGTCAACTTACTATGCTTTCCTAATCATATGTTGTGGAAATGACACCAATGCCCTTTCCATCATGGCAAGATGCACCAGTGTGAAACAAAGTTTCCTACCCAGATTTTTAATAGAGTTAGACTGAGCATTATGAGTTGCACTAAGTTAGTACTTCAAATAAGATATTAATTTCTTCCTTTTACACAAACTCAAAAAAACTTATTAACCAAAGGAAATAAGGAAATAAATAGAGAAAACCAAAATGAGATACTTTATCGCGCAAAGCTCCACACATATGCATCCAATACACCATACATCTGTTGGCACTTCGTTTGTCGGATGAAAAAGAGATTTGTATTAGAGACCACCGGTCTTCATCACCGAGGGCAGAGCATGAAGCAGGAAAACGCTCAACTTGCATATGGTTTAAACCCTTCTGAACAAGGCTACGAGGCTCTCTTGTCTATGGACTTAAAAACGACTTCAAAAAAGCCTGTTGCACTTAGGAGAAGAAATGGAAGGAATGGTTAACAACACCAATGTATAGTTCAAACTTCACTTCTCAAACAATTAAATACAAGCTTACTTTTCTGTTCTGTAAGATAAGAAAATGCTTGCCAAACATTAAAATCTCAATCGTTTTCCTTATAAAACATACCTGAAGAAATTCTGCATATTATAACAGGCTCCAACATAGTTTAGTATTTAACTTCAACTGACTGAATAAATCAAAACCTTTTCTAATGTTCCACACCTATGTCAACTATAACTTGATATTTTAGAAATTTTGTGTCTTATGCTTGTAGGTAATGCTCCTTATTCTTGAAATTGCTTATGATGCATACACGAGAAAACCTAACTTACACCAGAAAACCTTTATTGAAGTCCTCAATTTCTTGCAGCAAGAAATTTAAGCACTTCTTCAAGCCTCTCCAAAGATGCATTCATGAAACAAAGACACAATACACATTTTTCCAAAACATAAAATTCACTTACGATTACCCATATTGCAAAACTTGAAAGCTAAGTATACTTCGGATCAAAGAAAGCAAAGCATACACCCTTACATTACTTTTCCATACAACAAGTCAATATTCATCTGCTTGTTAGAGAACCAGATTAAAAAATGTGAAAATTCCAAAGGCATAATTTCGAAAGCATAATTTCTCTTGTCCCCAAATTGCAATCTCTGGTAGAGACTATGGAAATGGATTTTATTTGCCATATTCCTGTCACTACTGGCTGCAAATAACAAACAACCTTGTGCTCTAGCTACGGAATATGTATATTGCAAAAATGAAGAAAAACAGGCATGACAGTTTGCAAGTCACTCTAGAACCATGATCATAAAAACTTGCCTCTAATCTAGTACGGTCTTGTGGATCCCAATTACATTTAATAAGCACATGAAGAACAATGGACGGATTGGCTATTAGTGTAAATTAGCTCTGACTGGTAATTACATAGCAATGTCTTTGTCATTTATGCATAATTGAAAAAAAAAGGTTCACTTGAAAGAGGATTTTAATTGACTGTATATAGGCCACTACTTCTTGTATCGGTATAGACTTCCATAGGCCACTGCTCCTAACTGAGAGCACCCTCCCACAAGTACAATCAAAACTTTGACGCTAACTCCAACCCTTGTATGTTATTCAGACTTCTTGCATCGGTATAGACTTCCATAGGCCACTGCTTCTAACTGAGATCACCCTCCCAATCAAAACTTTGACGCTAACTCCAACCCTTGTATGTTATTCAGCTTCAGGCATCCCTGTGCCCACAACTACTCCAAAGATACCATTGTTTCCATACTTGGCAGCTCATCGAACTCATGAACACCTAACCATCAAAAATATGTATGGCCTGCTCCAACCCCCACCCCTATATGGCATCTTCATATTTTTTTAGTATGAATCAATCTATTTGTCCACAAAAGCGACTAGAACCACGACATCTAGCGCAGCTGCAACAGGAGGGGCAACTATGGCCACTGCAACCACAGAACATATCAAAACCGCAGCAAAGGGTAAAGGTGATTATGAAAAGAAAATAAAAATGACAAGTTTGTAGACCTGAAAGAAGATGATGCTTAGTAAATATGCCATTGCAGTTGTTTTATCTTTATCATTGACCATCGGCCAAGCCTACGGTCGTGCCATACACCTGCCATTAGTAGCTGCAACAGGAGGGGCAGCAATGGCCGCTACAACCACAGAAAATATCAAAACTGCAACAAAGGGTGAAGGTGATTATGAAAAGAAAATAAAAATGACAAGTTTGCAGACCTGAAAGAAGATGATACTTGGTAAACATGCCATGGCAGTTGTTTCATATTTATCGTTGACCCTAGGATGAGCCTACGGTCATGCCATACACCTACCATTAGTGAAATAAAGTCACAGTAAGCTACTGGAGTCACCTAAATTTGGCCGGAAGTGGTCCAACATTCCTAGGCTAGGGCTAGATAGAAGCAGGTGGTTGAGTAGACATAAGTAAAGCAAAAGAGGAAGGACACAAGTTCAAGTTCAAACTCAGACCCAAAGGTCTTCATGGGGATGGTAGAACTCTTCTCTCCCTCAAACCCAAAGGCCTCCAGAGTGCGCAACATTTGTAAACAAACTTGAAATGATCAGAAAAAGGGCTTCTACTCTTTTCTGGATGCCTGTCAATTCTACCCTCTAAGAATGTCTGGATGCATTTTAACCTGACCTTGTTCAGTCTATCTCTCAAGCAACAGAGTACAGCACACGACAGAAAGGTCGATTCCTTGCATGCCAAGCGATGGCAAATCGATAAGGTTAAGCTTTAATATGAATTTTTATGGAACTTTAACTTAAATTTTTGTTTTCCAACTAAAAAACATACTATTTATATTCAAAATATGAATTAAAACAATACAATAATAGATGCATGACACTGATCATGACATGGCTTTTAACTTAACTTTATAGAAACTAAAATGTTGATATTAACTATATGACAGGGACTAATAAATAATAAAAGACAATATAAATGAAAGGACAACATAAATGGGTAGACTTAATTTTTTAGTTTGAAAATGAATTTTCAAAAACAAATACCAGCATCAATGTAAGATGAACCAATCTCTTAACAAAGACAATTCAAAAATAATCCACACATAATTATTAGAAAATACAAAAAGAAAATATTTCAAAAATAATTTATAAGAGATTAACTATAACTATTAGAAGTTTGTTTTGGGGCGATCTTGGGAGTTGAAGTTGAGGGGCGGCCAAGATGGAAGCCTCAGCTCGTACCTTCAACCTTTTAAATGCACTAATTGAAAACCTAGCACCTATCCTCGTGGAATAAAATGGTTTCGATATAGGAGGGTACAATTTTGCTGGGGTTTTGATTAATATTCATTTCTCCTTTGCGGCTTTGGAGTTGGCAGCCAAGCTGCAAGGCTAGGATCGTACCTTCAAACGATGGTTGGCTTGCACCTGTCACCCTGACATCAGCGGAATTCGGTGGAGGTCGATACAAATTTGGTGGTGTTTCCTCATCAGGTTTTGATTCATCTTGCATTTGATCTTGGGATTGGTATTTGGTGGGGTTTTCTCGTTGAGTCTTTGAGCTTCGATCCACGGTTTTCTTGTTCCTGGGTCTTTGAGCTTCGATCCTAGGTTTTATTGTTGGAATTGTTCAACTGGAGGGATGCAAACTGAGTAATGTTGTTTCTTGCAGCATGTTTGAATTTTAGAGTTGCAATCTGGCCCGTCGTGGGCTTCAAACCTTGCACTTTCTACTTAAAGTTTCGGGTTCACGGAGGAGGGGAATTGGGGTCTGGTGTTTCAGTACCCTTTTTGCGATAGTTTTAGGTTCATGTTTTGAATTAGCTGGTCCAGGGGTTTCAACGCTTTTCATTTGACAAGTAAATTTCATTTTGTTCTATGCAATGTAGGGTGTGGATTGAATGGACACAAATATGGTCGATTTTCTGATATAGTTGGTTTCGTATGAAGCAGGGTGTAAAATAATCAAGAAATATCTCAGGAGGTGTATCCAAAACTTCATTGATGGGTGAATGTGCAATGAGTTATTGGAAATCGGAGGTAGGCTCGAACCTATTCTACGTTTATTAAGAATTCTAAGGTGGAAATTGAAATTTTGTTTTAGATAAAGTTTCAAGTTTGAATACACATTTGACTGCAGTGTATCAAGTAATGCTTTGGTCGAAATGGCATTTTTTGGAGTGGGTTTTGGACCTGTCTTGGAAGTCACACACCAGAGATGGACCATTTGACAACTCAGCAAAATGGATCAAGCCACATAAAAGATAGAAGTTAGTTAGATGTTTGTGTCGACTTTGTAACAGGTTTAGACCACAATGTGATGTATAAATATGTAAGGGATATAATGGTGAAGGGTTTCTTTTTGGCCCGAATATTGTTATTTCTCATGACTGACTATTATGTTGTGTTGTCATGAGTCATTGTTTGGCTAGGTAATACTGGAGTCTATAACAAAGTATTGTTGTGCACTCTGCAGGTTATGCAAGACTCTTCCCATGGATAAAATGAATGAAATGATCATGTTATGAAGTATTTTATATCTATGTTAAATGTGATGAATGTTGTATCTGATGCACACCTTGATGTTCTATTTATGTTTCTACTTTGAATGTATTTCTTATGAGTGAGTTCTATGCAATAAATGAATGAATGCTTAAGATCAATCAAATGAATGATTCACATCCCTTCAGCATTGTGAAAGCTTGGTTACTGTAGTCCCCCTAGATACCTTAGGTGAGAATTCATCTACTTGTAGGTGATCCCAAAAGGGATGGTGTCTTGGGTTTTTTTGGTAGTTTTATGTTGAACCTTGGCTCTTCCATCACGCGCCAACAAATGGTTCTATTGTTGGGACCGAGATCAATGACTGAAGGGAATGTGGACGCTAACTAATGGTTTCATGGAGACCAATGAAGGAAGAGATTGAATATTGGTTGACGCAGAAGGACTACGAGTTCACCAAAGAGAAGATTAAGAACCCTTTGATCAATAAAGAACACCAATTGTAGAAGTACGTATACATAGATTTGCAAGAGATTTACTTTTGTGATTTCCCTATAATTATGGTTGAGTGGCTGTTAAGATTAGATTAATATAACCCAAAATTTCATATTGATGGTCTGAGGAACTGGACCCCTTAACGGATCCGGCTAGTCAACACTGTAAGTAATCCAATCTCGCGTGTAGTAGAATTATGGTTGGATAGTGTGTTGAAGGGCTATGTTACATAATTTGTTATAGATTACACTCAATCATATAGCACTATTGATAGGGAGTTCTTTAAGGGTCCATGTGGGAGTTACTAGAAGTCAGCATACACTTGGATCAAGATGTTGTTGTGCAACAAAGGGAATTTAACATTGGAATTAGATCATCCTAGTAGTTAAGCAATTACGCGCACATTGGGGAACTGAGGGCTGACCAGAGAATGATCTGAGTAAAAGAAGGTGAGAATGAATGAAGAGAGGATGAGTTGAGGATGTTGAGAAGGGAAGAAGATGTGATAGTAGAAGAGATTGGATTACTACGTAATGGAAAAAGATTTCGAAAGGAAAGCAAGAAGAGGACTGTGGCTAAGGTAGAGTATAAGCACATCGAGTTTGTAGAAAGAGACATCTACATAGGACACCATATCAATGGATTGTTACACCCAAAGAAGCATAAAGGCTGCCAACTCAGTCTTCCCGAAGAAGGTATCCATGTTCAAATCTGGATCTGTATCGAACCCACAACCATGGGCGTGTCCCCAACACTTGAGGTAAGATAGCCGAGTCTGTCATTTCTAATTAGTAACAATAGTCAAAGTAGTCAAAGTAGTCAAAGTAGTGAGGGTCATTTAACTACTCAGACACAATCAGTGACACCTAGTAGCAATACTTCACAAAATATGATGGCAAGGTTAAACCCTTCTCTATGGATGCATGTCTTCCATGGAATGGGGACAAATGATCCATATCATCACTTGTTTGTATGTGAGGCAATATGGTAGGCAAAGTAATTCCAGGATGATGCTACAAAAATTATGCAGTTGTTAACCACTTTCAGGGATCACGCATTGACTTGGTACATGAAGTATCAGAGCACTATACCAAATGGGATGTTGGATGGCATCAAACAAGGTTTCGTGAAGGAATTCAAGAAACCTAAATATGAGTCACAATAGATTATTGAATTAAAGGATATTAGACAATTGTCAAATGAATCAATTTGGGACTTTGACCAGAGATTCAAAGTGTTGATGGATAGGCTATCATTCCAAATTCACATGGACCGGCATAAGGAGTGGTTTATTGCAGGGGCCCCTTGACGCGGTAGAATATTATGACGCAGTCAGATGCACTGGAGTTGGATATGAAGTTGGAAGCATAGTCAGTAGGAGAGAATAGCACGGGGATGGCACAAGTCCAAACATAACTTGTTGCAATGAAAATTCAGTTGTAGGAGATTTCAAGGGGAAGGAGAAGTGAGAAGAGATACGGTGTACCACCTACAAGAGGGAGGGACACCATAAGAATGAATTCCCAACATATAGAGAATATTTGGAAAGTGGAGCCTCGAATACCTTTCCCCTGGCTGGAGGGGTATGGTGTGA
>NWUY0300022510.1:48955-60607 GCA_004151065.3 Larix sibirica | reverse complement strand
CACCTCAACACATGAGGAATAACCTTTTACAACTGAAGGCTTAGTCATTCTTGAGTCCAACTCAAGAATCTACTCCAAGTTCCTGAGTCCAACTCAGGCTCCCTACCTCAACACATGAGGCTTAATCTTGGTTGCACAAGATTGGCTTGGAGAATGACTCGTGATGTTGTACATTTAACAAATTTGAACCTCGGTCTTTCTCATAGCAAGCACTTTACTTAATGCTTGCCACAACAATAGACAATGGCCAACCAAGTGTCCACGAGATTTGAACCTCAGTTTTCCTCATAACAAGCACCCTTACGTATCATTCAATCATAAGTCAATGGACTATATTAGTTTATTGTTAATCTGATCAGCATGAAAACTATAATAGTTGTAGTAGTACAAAAGGATCTGCTAGTGTTGTATACAAGTAAATTACTGGACTAAAAAGGTTGAGTTGAACTTTGTTTTCTCAAACTCATCCAATGTAAGAGTTGCCTCAATGTTTTTAATTAGCAACACATAGAAGAAGACCAAGGGAACCCACTCATTTTTTCATGAAAAATATCAATAAAAATATCATCTAAGCTATGGCAAACTTCGAATCCCTTACATGGCTTAAGCTATGTTACATATTTGTGGAGCATAAACATAAAATGATTTGTTCACTCATTTTATAATCCCTGGACGGGTCCAAACTAAAACGTCAACGTTTTCAATCAAGTGTGGTCTTGAAACATCTTGTCGGGTTGGGTTACTGATAATCATTAGTCAAACGCATGATGAATCAAATTATAAGACATAAACCTTAATACATATTGCATTATATTGACCTCCATGACAATAATGGTTATTTATTTGGAAATTTTTTTAATTTTATCTAGTTTAATTATTTAAATTTTAAACATTTTTTAAATTTATCAAATTTATGATCAAAAGAGTGTAAAATAAATAGTGAATGAGTATACTCTTAAGCTACTCTTTGAAACTCCATTAATACTAACTTTATTAAAAAAACAAATTTACAAATCTTAATCTTAATTTTCAAACTAGTGAATGTTTATTAAATTTTCAAATTCGTTTCTTTGTAATTAAGGGCTGTCAGCCACCTAATGCGAGCACGAAAATAAATTAACTATATTTTAGTTGTACGGAAACCTTTATGGCCATTTTAGGAATATTAAAGTCATAACAAAGGTTGACAGGGCATTGTGCATAGAACCAGAAAAAAAAGGCTAGTTAAGGAATGAGAGCTTTCACAGCTTGCATAAATGTCCATCGTATTTTTGGATTCAAGCTGTGTTACAAATTCAGAGAAGCATCTGCGGTTTAATTACCTGAACATTGGGGCTTATCTGAATTTGTAACGCAGCTCAAATCCAAAAAAAATCAAGGCAAACACAAATCTTACAAGAGAAGTCTGGTTTCGTGTGAAACCAGAAAATCCAGCCTGAAACGAACTCGACAGTCATTTTTGTTGTAATTAACTTCCACAAGCTCAGTCCAATATCATCGACTGAATTCTGAATCACTATCAATTTCATAAGAGAGGTATACATAAGAATAATGGAACAATGAGACCATGATCATTCACTCATATAAATGAGACACACAACTGCAAGTTAAATTCCCTATCATCATCCGAAAAAATTGAAACTCAACACTCTCCAATTTTCAAATTCATTTCATCACATGTCATCTGTTAATATGCACATGATCATCAACTTGGACCAGCCAGCCAGTCTTCTCTATCTATTAAGCTTCCTTATATGGCAACTCGCATGCCATCTGAGGACTTTTCGATTTCAGCTGTCCAAGCATTTCAGCAACAGATTTGCAGCTGCATTGTAGCCCAGGTCGTATCACATTTCCATAGACAGACATCTCAATAACGTCCAGCTATTTATCTAGTATAAGAAGATTGCTTAATTCGAGAGAATTTGATTTTGTACCAACATACAAAATCAGTTCTTTCTCTGGTATAAGAAGATTGCTTAATTCAAGAGAATTTGATTTTGTACCAACATACAAAATCATAAAAGATGTGCAAATAATATTAGACGTATGGTAGGAATGATAATTCTCCTTTGACACATATTGTTTTCATCAACAACTTGTAAAAGCCACAATGCACACAAACTAGAAATAGCAAGTGTGACAAAAATATGCAATGAACCTTGAAAATATGTCAAAGAACAAATAATAAATTAATAATACACAATAAAGATAAAACAGTAAATCATTATAATAATTTGATGACAAGAACGCAACTTCAGTTTAGTTATCAAAGATGGTGCATATACTATTCTACCATGCAACCACCAATTTTAATTCAGAAGGTAATTATCTGAAACAACGGTGCTTATCTGAATTTGTAAAACAGCTTGAATCCAAAAAAAAAATCAAGGCAAACACAATCTTACAAGAAAAGTCTTTCATGTGAAACCAGAAAATCCAAGCCTGAAATGAGGCTTGACAGTCATTATTGTTGTCATTAACTTGCACAAGCTTAGTCCAATATCATTAACTGAACTCCGAATCACTATCAATTCCTTAAGAGAGGCATACATTAAGAATAGTAAGGCAAGAATAGTAAGGCAATTAGGCCATGATCATTCACTGATATGAATGAGACAAACAACTGCGTGTTAAAGTCCCCTGTAATCATCAGAAAAAATCCTTAACCCACAACTCTCTAATTTTCAAAATCATTTCATGGAAACCCGTCATCTGCTCATTTGCACATGACCATCAACATGAAACCAGGCAGATAGTATCTATGAAGCTTCCTTATATGGCAACTCGCATGCCATCTGGGGGCTTTTCGATTTCAGTTGTCCAAGCATTTCAGCAACGGATTTGCAGCGGCATTGGAGCCCTGGTCGCATCACATTTCCATATACAGCCATCTCAATAACATCCAGCTCCTTATCTGGTATAAGAAGATAGCTTAATTCAAGGGAATTTGATTTTGTGCCAACATATAAAATCATAAAAAATGTGCAAATAATATTAGTCTTATGATAGGAATTATCATTCTCCTTTGACCCATAGTGTTTGCTTCAACAGCTTATAAGAACCACAATGCACACAGACTAGAAATAGCAACGGTGTCATAAAAATGTGCAATGAACCTTGAAAATATATCAAAGAACAAATAATGCTACACACAATAGAGATCCAACAGTAAAGCATTATAATAATTTGATGACAAGAATGTGACTTCAGTTTAGTTATCAAAGATGATGCACATATTATTGTACAATAAAACCACCAATTTTAGTTCAGAATGTCATAATGTCATTCTGAAAAATTAAGTCTACTGAAATAGTACTAAGATGCAATCCACCAAAGTTGACCATAATAGCACAAACTATGATGGAGGGATACTGGCGACCAAGCACAATAACCCTGCAGGCTTTGTCATAAGGTCTCACATATATGCCTGGTTATGAAACTTTTGGTAAGCCACAATGCAGCCAAATTTATACAAAGCCACTCCCAAAGGGCAGGATAAAAAGTTGCACTTGCGAGTCATTGTTACACTTACTAGATTTGACAACAACTAGGATATCTTCCCAGAATGATCAGTAGTAGCAGCAATTTTTTTCTAATGCAATGCAGTGGCACTGGTATGGTTTTTAAATTTTTCATATATCTCTATCCGTTGATCACACTGTCACAGACTCCAACAGTACTCATCATAGCAACCTATTAAACACAAAAAGAAAACAATTTTTGCCAGCAATTATTAAACACACATGTTCGAGCTGTGTTCAATGTTTAAAAGCCACTGGCATCAAAAGCCAAATAATAAAGACTAGTGTATGTTTGTTTTCAGCAACAACACTTGTTGAGACAAAAAGTACAGTACATGCATGATCGTGTTGAAAAATTGGTGCTTCAAATACAAAATGTCACAAGCCCCCTTGCCTCAACCGGTATCAATAATATGACCTCTTAAATGTGGTAGGGAGCTCAATCTCACCAATCTTTCACTTCTGATTGGATGCACAAAGCAGGGTCTTATTTGTTAGGAAAATCCAGAATATGCAATGGCAATTTCATGTTGAGCATGCCTTTCCTTCTGTGACTGAGAGGAAGTAATTTGCGACTGATCAAACCATGGCCTGAATTATTCTGGTTTTTCATTACATGAGGAATGAGAGGATTTGCCGATGCAAACTGAAAATGTTAATAAGGGATATACTCTGATCTCCCTAAGCAGATAATTGTCCTGTCATAAATAGTGAAGTCATTGAAGTGACTTTAACTCAGTGGATACCCTATGATACTTCTGAAGTCATTTAAGAAATATGACAAGTTAAAGATATTTGGTTACATATAGAACAAGAATTGAAAGATAATAACAATACAGCAAACTTTAATCATGAACTGGTTCCACGAATATGCAAAGTACCTCCAAACAATGAAAGTCTTCTCAATGCACCTGTGGTCCTGTACATGATGAAAATGGGAAACCAATGAAAAAAAAAGTATGTCATTTTAATTTATAAACTGCTGTAGTATAAACTATAAACCATAGTAAACAAGCTCAGCCTAAACAGAGGTTTTAATATGGAAATTCAACCAAAATTTGTTTCAGCCATATTATTTGGCTCAATTTGGATTCACCTCAGAGTTTTCTGTCCCACTAACTCCCGCTCACATTCAATGTGTACGACGGCATGAACTTAAAGTCTGGCCAATGCATCACTGTCCCTCCTTTAATGTCCTACCGACTTGTAATCAGTCCTCAACCCGACTTTGCATCCCCGGTAGATGCAAGCCCTTTCCCATCAAGAAAGCACTATTCCATCTCAGCTTGGCTGGCCATAGGGCACCTGACTGAGAGATTTCTCACCTATTGGTCGGTGTTATTTTCTTATATGCTTTACACCATACAGTAGATGCAGGCCATTGCTAGGCAAGCCTTCCATGCACATATTATTTTACAATTATTATTATTTTGTAGAGAAGGAGAAGGGCACCTCGTGGGGTGGGAGAGGGTGTATACGAGCATATTCTTGACATGTATACTCCCGAATTTTATCAGTACTGGATTTTTCCCACGCGAATGTTTTTGGTGTTGTACCATATTCAAATTTGAACCTAGTAACTATCGTGTAAACAGCTTCAATAACAAGTTGATAACATCTCAAAATTTTCCCTCATTTGAGCTAGGCCAACTCTAAATGTCCCATTCTAGGACAGAATCCAAAGACAAAAAAAACAAATGCTATCCAGCATCTTTTGGAAAAGAAAATCTACTTTGCATAAAGAAATGGGTGAGTTGTTCCCCTTAGCCAAATAGTAATGGCATGGTATAAATCTGCAGCAATCTGCTTCACAAAACTTTGGCAGCAAGGAACAAGCCATAAATGGCAACACAGTTTCAATAGGAACAAGTCGACCACTGATATTATGTTGGACACCATCTCAAGCCAAATAATAAATGTCATGATAAGAACATGCAGCTTTTATTGGACAATGGACAATAGTCTTAACTGTACAAAGCATACCAGAACACTCATCTTAAGTTCAAAACTTCAAAGACCTAATTAATGTTAATTTGGAATAATAATTAAAAGTTACCTATAAACCATCCAACAACATTATAAAGAGAATATTTTGCATCCAAAAATTGTATCTCGATTCTCATGTTCTAAGGAAAATTGCACTTCAAAAATGGCAAATATGTTTAAATTGATTATAGAATATTGCTTCCATTATACTTTTCGAAAAAAAGAAAAATTAAAAACACCCTTCATTATAATTTTGCATCTAGTTATTGATAAGGCTCTGCTAATTTGTGTCACCTCACGTTTGTATTGTATGAAGTTAGCACAGAAATCCACCCAAACTATCAAATCATTGACGCTCTAATAAAGTGATTAGGCTTCAGTTGTGGTAAGTCCCAGCAATATCATCTAAATCCTTCACTCCTCTTTAATATCCATGGATAGCAATATCCGTCTTAATGGCTAATGGTAGGAGATAAATACCATATGGGACTAACCTCTTGCCAGTACAATATGTCCATTAGTCATTTAGAACATTATAGTCATTTATGAGCCAACATCTCAATTGACCAGGGATAGGGTTAGAAAATAACATGTCAAGACACTGTCTCCACAATAGGAAAAGCTCTCACATCTAGCTTGATATCTACTATATCTGGACTGATTATATTAGATCAGTAGCTTCAGTTAAGATAGTCTCATAGCAACTACTCATATTCTTCGACGCGCAAGATGATGCACATGTCTCAAAAGAAAAACTTGTTTCTGTATTTTAAGTCTTCTTTATTACAGGGGAATCACTGGGGATATGTGGATTGCATGTAGACTGTGATGGGTGACAAAATATATCAGTATGCCCTTATAACGGGTCTTCTGTAGATAACTTGGGTTTTCTACATGGAGTAATTTAGTGGCCCTTTATCCATTCCAGGTTCAAGATCAAGGGCATATCATGGGAAAGTATTTCTCTTGTGGAACCATAATGAAATTAGTTTTTGCCCAAGTCCTATAAATGAAGTATAATGTGGAACAATGCTATTTGATCCATAGTCTAATCAGTGAAAATTTGAAAAATGATTTGATAGAAGACATTTATATTGGGTGTTATGGGCAAACCTGTAAATTTAAGGTCACATGAAAACTGTTCCAAATCAGTTTTATTAAGTTGATCCTTGTTCCCCTTAAATCGATTTACCCTTGACTGCAAAATTTGGCAATTCTCAACTGTTGTCGCTCCGCCTGCAAACAAGGCACTTAACCCATTAGAGAGGCCTTTATTTTTTCAATCTTGTTGATACAAAGGCATGGGATACATCCTACAATAAAGGTGAGTATTAGTGTGCCCCATGGGAAATCGAACTAGTACCATCACAGATGCATTGATGAAGAAACTGTAATGCAATGTAGAATGAAAGAGAGGAAAATTGTTGAGCAAGGTTTACCTTTGGAAAAGGGAATAATGTGGTCATATTCATAGCAAAGACAGCCCTCACAATGCCAAAACCTTCTGCAGACGATATTCCCGGCACCGTCCTTCCTCCATCGTTCTGGATGACGACCTGCCACAACATCTGCCTTCTGCCAGCACAAATTTCTCATCTTCTCGTCGAAGAACCTCACCTTTTTCTGATTGCTTCCACTCTCTTCCGAGGACGAGGCAGAATCCATCGCAAACCCAATGTAATGTTCTTCTCTCTATGCTATGTCTCCCCTAAACTCAACAGGCTTGAGAGGGGATAAATGCGACCCATATAGCTGATTTTCAGCACTGCGTCGCACTTCCGATGAAATTTGTTGTTTGTGTGGGAGAATACCGCAGTCATCGCGCGGGCATTAGGCTTTGGCCATTACAATTGTTATATACTATTGGGTGGTATTCTCTTCTCACCTCTATGCAAGGGAACCAATGGTCGTCCACCGTACACACTAGATTTTGCATTTTCTAGAAAGCAAATCGAGCCTTCCGGATTGTTTTTTAAAGTGTGTGAACCTTTTGAAAACTTATATTTTGTCATGTAATTCAATTATAATTGCGCTGATACACACAAAATTAGGGCATTTTCGAGCATGATCTTAATCGAGGTGTTTTGGTCCATTTCCCTAAGATTTTTATATGGTTTTGAGTGGAGGTCATTTTTTTATCAACTTCCTAGCAAGGTTATTTGTTAGAATTTGGAACTATGTTTGTTAGAATAAGAGGAATGAAGTTTTTTAAAAAATTCTTAAATTTGGAAACAATTTTATTTGTTAAAATGAGAAGTTTGAAGGTGTAAACAAACATATTTCTAAACTATTTTATTTGTTAAACTGAGAAGTTTGAAGGTGTAAATAAACATATTTGACAATTTTTCTTCACTTTTATGACAAGTGGTTTGATTTTTTTTTATCATATTTAACTGTCAAAATACCTACAACCATTATTGTCATTTTAACTATTAAATTACATCCCTACTCCCAAGGACATCTTTGGCATATCTCCCTCTAAGCATTAAACTCCTTGAAAATGCATGTTGAAAATTCCTACCTACATAATTTGGGCTGAAGTTGCAATCTAAACACATTCATGAAGGTTTACCTACACTTAACATTTCCTCTTTGAGTTTTCTTATTACACTTGTTCACATTCAACCAAGGTGATCTTGACTCATTGCAATCAAGTTGACTTAGATGTTAGAGTAATTCTAGTTTGTGGCAAGCCCTTCCAACTATTAGTTTGACAAAAAATGTGATCCTTTTAGGTTCCATTGTGATCCTTACACACATGACCAAATCCTACCTCTAATTGCATTTGCTTTTGTTGGCACTTCTACGTTCCGCCATAATCCCCAATGTTCCATTGATCATGTAGCATGATGGTTGGAGTGAGGCACTATGTTATGACAAGGAGGAAGCTCAATCTCTAGGGCTTGGAAGGGAGGTCAAGTCGCCACCTGATTTTTGGAGTAACTAAGAAAACTAGGCCAATGGGAGAAGGCTAATAATTGAGAGTATATCTTACTATGAACCTAGGGCTCAAGGTTGATCATATAGTACTGAGTTTTCTTGTGTTTCGAACAACAATGAATTATAATGACAAAAGTAACAAAGGAAAGAGAAACTAAAGTAGGGTTTATTAACCTCTTTCACTTCAGTTTGCTAATTGCTACTTCCAAACAAGGGAAGCTAAGAAAGTAAGAGAGAGAGGTAAAGCTACTTGGATTGAGATCTAAAAACAAACAAAAAATAACCAAAATAAGGTCATAAACATATGTCAACATACCTAAAACTTAGAGCCCTTGCAAAACAAACTTGGACAACTATCTCCAATAATATGTAATAATGGAAACACACAAAAAAAATCACAAAAAAACTAGCTAATGAAGTGTAAGCATGAAACCCTCGATTCCCTCGGTTAAAAGGTACTTGCATCACCTAAGATTGAACTGGAACCTCCCTTGAGGTGACTTTAGAAAGACAAAGATGTGTGCATGGATTGAGCGAAGAGGAAGAAAAAATCATTAAGGAAGCCTCTACATCACTAAGAAGGTTGAGTAAAATGTATATCCAGGCAGTTTGCACTATAAGAAAGCACAATTAGCAAAGGTTTTTATTGTTACAAGATGGAGGAAAATAATTGGAATAACCTCTACAATAAACTTCGCTAACAAAATGTGAGGATTTTGCATAGGTTTTAGCAAAATTTTATTATAACTAAAAAAACTAGGTGACCGAAGGTTTAACCAAAGATCTTTTTAATAGTGCACCCCTTGTAGTATGGTGCGACAATGCACCTATATTTATAGCACATGAATGCATTTTATCAACTATAAAGCATTGATGCTCTATATATTGTTAAGCACATGTGCACTATATCATTATGCATCTTGAAATCCCAATAAGGACAATGGGAACGGTACCATTGAAGGTAATGATGTTTTTGTAGTAATAATGATCACCATGGTGCTCAATATAGCTATGAGCATCAATGCTTCACCAATTAAAAATGCATTGATACATGTTCACCACATCAATGCTTTTATGTATAAATCACATCAAGGCTCTAATACATAGAAAAGGCCCCAGTGTGTACATACATGTAAGTGCCACTAATACATGTTATAATCCCATCCATGCTAATGATTATATATTGAACATACATTGGTGTGTATAAATGATTGAAATGTAGTGGTGCATATAAATGATTGAAATGCACCAGTGCATACAAATTATTGAAATGCACCAGTGCATACAAATTATTGAAATGCACCAGTGCATACAAATGATTAGGGGATGCCTTACGAAGGCTCTAGGGTTTCTACAGTAGGGAAATAGAGATTTATCTAGTAGATTATTCAAATGACCCCATTGAGGGTCAACATATATGGCCTCTCAAAAGGTATGTTTCGTGGAGGAGGGTTTTCCCTAGAGGTTGATAGTTTGAATAACTTGGGGTAGAGTTTGTTGAATTTTTTTTGTAATGAGGCAATTAATGCAAAATAGAAATTTCACCTCTTTAACTAGAGGTTTCACATGTATTAACCCTATGAATTTTCAACCTTATGGATATTGTGAAATAGTATAGAAAAAAACAACATAAAGAGTACAATATTTCGCTTCTAAGCATTCCAAACTTCTAGGCAATCCACAGAGAAAATATACCAAACAACTTGGATAATTTCCAACACTATAGGTCAACTTATCCCACATAAACCAAATCCAAAACTTTACTTTTACAACAATTACAATAACAATAAAATAGTAGGTATAGCAACAACAAAACAACCCTTAAATTCCCTAATGATGATGTCAAAGCACTTAACAATTGTCATTTTTCTTATTTTAAAACATCAAGACATATATAGTTATAAATAACAATGCATGAAGAGCATATGTGGATACAAATCAAATCTACTAAATGCACAAGTTTTGGAGAGTTGAAAACTTCATTATTATGCTCAAGATGAAGTACAAGTACATACCATAGCCTTCTCTCAAGGCTAGTACAAATCCACTAACTCCCCAAAACCCTAGCTCAACCAAGGAGCTCCAATATGCAAGAACCACTCCAACATATTCTCCAAGGAAATACATCCTCTTCTCTTCTTCTTCGTCTTCTCCACCAAATATACACTAGGGTTTTATTGAAAAAACCTAATCTCCAATTGATAAACCCTGACCCTAGACCTCCAAGATACTCCAAGAAGACCAAGAAACCCTAGAAAATCAAGAGAGAAAAGGCGAGAGAGAGAGAGAGAGAGATAAAGTACACGTGAAGACTAAAAGAGAGAGAGATCAATTATAAGTAAAGACACACACATGGAGAGAGAGAGAGGACTAGTGCACACTCCTCTCCAAGGTCACATCTCAACATAAGAGTGAATATGAAAGTGAGTACAAAGATATGATTGAGAAGGACTCTCTCCTTCCTCCATTTATATGATAAGTAAAGGAGGCCAACAATACAATGTGTGCCTAATCCCTTACAAGCAACCTACAATAAGCACTTATAGGACAACAAAAGTAAAGTTCTCTACTCCCAAGTACACATGCCATGTTCCAAGGTGATTTCATATGCAATAAAGGCTCCAAAATGAGGTAACTACACATGGTGATTCCACATGCCTTAGTCACAAGCCTCCAAGTACTCCATCCATCCTCCTAAACAGTGTACTCCACTGGGTCAACTACTATGCAAGAGCATTGTTGTAGCCCAAGCATCCTCCTACCATCTCCAAGCCTCTGAATAGGAATCCAAACAACCTCGTGTCATCTAGGGCTTGATGCCCTCCTCTAGGATGCGCAACGCTCCTCCTCCCAAATATGGCATTCTCCAACAAGTGAACTCTCCATGTGGCCATCATGAAGGGCATTCACCCAATTGTTAAGATAAATCCAATGCCTAATGGAAGAATACTAAGCCAGCGCCTATCTGAGGTCAAGTAATCACTAAATAAGCTATCTCCACCATGTATATCCATCACATACCATCTCCCATGTGGCAATCCATATCAAACCATCCAGGGGTTAATCATACACAATGTACCCCAAATCACTTAAAGCACCTTAAACATGGTGTAAATATGCAGCAACCGTATCCGGTTGGACTGTTAATAGTCGAATCCGACTCTCATATTGAATGATAAATAGAAATAATATATTAGATGAT